>CM043021.1:33778515-34022977 GCA_023690525.1 Holotrichia oblita | reverse complement strand
ATCGAGCTGGCCATGCCACTGGTCCTCCTCTTCCAATCCACCTGTTTGGAAATTTAGTATTGAGGTAGTTGTGGATTACTGCAGTGTTATGTACCGGAGCGCCATCGTGCAAAAACCACATTCGTTGACGTATGTTCAAAGGTACATCTTCCAAATACAGTGGTAAACTGTTTTGAAGGAAGTCTAAATAAACTCGGCCATTTACGTCCAACAAAGAAATGTGGTCCAATAATACAATTTCCAACTATGCCACCCCAAACGTTTAAAGACCACCTAGTTTGGCTGTGTTCTTGAGTGATATGAGGATTGTCGGTAGAATAATAATGGAAGTTGTGTTTATTCACGCTTCCATTTCTGTGGAACGTTGCTTCATCGCCAAAAAGAAGACATTCATCAAAATCCACCTGATCATGGATTTGTTGTTGAGCCCATTCGCAAAACGCAACCCTACGGGGAAAAGCTTCATCAACAACTCTTGATGTAATTGAATGTGGTAGGGATGGAATTTGGGCTTTTTAATATCCTTTGAATGGATGTTCGACTAATATTTTGTATGTGTGAAATATCGCGTTGACTACTATGTGGATTTTCTATAACACATGCGATCACATGAAATTCATTTTCCTCGGCAGTGCATTTTTTCCCCTTTCGTGTTTTCATATTTTACTGAACCGGTACGGTTGAAACGGTCGATTAATCTTTCCAATGTTTCCTTTTTCGGTTGTCGTCGTGCGGGATATCTTGCTTCATAAACTCTTTTTGCAAGAACGCAATTTTTCGAACACTCTCCCAATACCCAAATCATATCTATTAATTCTTCAGCTGACTAATTCATTTTGAGAATGTATTTCTACAAATTTCTGCTGTTGTTGTATTATTTGACGTTTGACGTTTTCGTGATATTGCCCCGCCAGCGCCACCAGATATTGGTCGGCTTCTACCTGCTATTACTACTACTTACGTGCTAAAAAAGCAATTTTTCATATTAAATTTAAAATATCTTCTAAACCCAAAGAGTTAGGTATAGGGAATGGTTCACAAAAATAAAAGACCCGATAAATATCTATCGAACCATCATAAAAAATATAGGGTGTTCCATTTAAATTTAATGAGAAAATTAAAGATCCGAGTTTTGACTCACCCTGTATAAATGAAATTTTTTTTTAATTAAATTCTTGAACCAGCGGAAAGAGAAGACGTAGCCAAATCATGTACTGGTACGAAAAAGTTTGTATATTTTGTTTCATGCCGGAACTAACTCTCTTAATACACCTTAATTTAAACGTAAAAATGGTCATAACGTTTTAAATATTCGGTATAGATTCGGCAAACCGTATATAAAAACGGTCGTAAAAATAAGCAGATTTAAAAAATGCAAAAAAAAGTATACCGTTCCATTTAAAAAAATTGAAGTTTGGTCTGGTACAGCGTTATAGAACACTCTGTATACTTGAAACTAATTTTAAAATATGAAGCTTAAGAATACCTACACATTTCCTCAATAAAGTTTTTTAATATCTTTTACAATGTCGGTTTAATCGACCTTCCACGCACTAATGGGCCACCCATAATAAATTTTGAAAATTAATTATAGTAGAAATAATAATAACAACGACAAACAGTTTTTTGTATCAGAAAGAAAAATGCGGGACCCTGATATTATTTTTTTCTTCATGAATTAAAATATGATACTTATCGATTTTTCGCATTACGCCAACTTTTTGTGAGACAGACATATAAAATTTCAAAAAATTTAATACTTTCGACATTCTTCACTACACAATATTCAAACATTCAGACATTACTGACTAGAAAGTAGCAAATCAGTAAAATTGTTGAATATAGCCTGCTAGCTGCTTTCTCCAGTGAATTCAATAGTCCTTAAAACATTTTATCACTCATTAGTGATCTTATTTATGAACATACAAATATTTCTTCTTTCATTTTTGCATCACTAATTATAGGAAAGATCAGTTTTAAGTGAACCAAGAGTATTATTCATTACTTCCACGAAATGTTTTCTTAGTCCTGTTTAACATTTTTGTATCAAGAAATAAATGATTCCCTGGGCTTAGGCCATTCTAGTCAAATGTAGTGGTTCTGAGTCTACTATTCATATGTATGTATGTATGAACATATTTATGTATGTATAGGTACTACATTAGTATATCACGGTTGGACATGTATAGACCTGCATAACAATAGCAAAGATACTATTTAGGTAAGCTAATTTAGTTGCATCATATTTACAGTGCTCTAGGGGCTTTTGTCTGGAAATGGACGAAAAAAGTTAAAATATTTCAAAAAAATTGAAATAAAAAAACTGTGCGTGTAAAAACCACAGTAAGTACAATTATTGGTACTCATGGAGACAAAAATCATATTGACTACTGTAATTAAACATTCAAAACAAATATAGGTGCCTGTTGTTAATAATTTGATACCTATTATTTCGTTCTTCACTTCATTGAAATACATATTTCTTAATTTAAATCTAAATCTACATGGCAGGATACAAAATGTTAAATCTTTATATGTACAGACTAACAGCTTGTAGAAGAAAACCGATTGTTTGTCGGTGATTGCAGCGTAATAATCACTCGTTCGATGATGCAAATTAATGCCGAAGGTTTAATGATAAATGTCAGAAACGCGTGTTAAAATTAATTAATCAACAACTTACAACCTGAGTTGCTTAAAAGGAACTTCAGGAACTCACTTTGTATTTTGTTATTATTGTTGTATAATAATAATAATAACTATTATTATTATTATTATTATATTATCACATATTTCTTCAACATGCATTATTGCCCTGTAATATTGCTCCTGGTAAAGATCTAAATAAATAATCTAAACAAGCTTATTTATTTTGAATATTTAATTATCATTGCGGATTTTTCGGTCCAAATAAAATAAATCTATAATTTCAATATATTTCGTCCCACTCTGTGACTTCGTCAGGAAATATTTTTTTAACGAATTTGGATTATACGTCTAGTTTGAAGTAATTTAAAATATTTTAAATTACTTATATATACAGGGCGTCCCGAATTTTATTTTACAGGCTGTAACTTCACACCCGGTATACATATGTACGATTAAATATTTCAAATAAAAGTTGCTTTACCTCTTAAAGTCTACAAAATGACAGAGTCAGTTGAAGGTCAAGTTTTGTTTTTTTAATGGAAACCTATATTTTTGAATGCATCGTTATATTAACCAGAAAGATACAAATAGCTTTTGTGCTTTTACGTTTATCATTATTGAGAAAATAATGTTATTTGTATGATTTATTGTCAAATAGTAAAATACCTTTCGTTCAAAAAACGTTTCTCAGTATTTAAAAAAACTGCAAATGTAATTAAAAAACGATTTAGACAAAACTTATTTGTATCTTTCTGGTTAATATAACGTTGCATTCAAAAATTTAGGTTTCCATTAAAAAGACAAAAGTTGACCATCAAACGACCTTGAAGACGATAAGCAAATGTAAAACTGACTGTCGTTTCGTAGACTTTAAAAGGTAAAGCAACTTTATTTGAAATATTTAATCGTAAATATACCGGGTGTGGAGTTACAGCCTGTAAAATCCGGGACATCCTGTATATATATATTTCCTGACGAAGCCACAGAGTGTAACGAAATATTGAAAAAATAGATTTATTTTATTATGACCGAAAAAAATTTTTATTGCTTAAAAAAGCAACATCAATATTTAATTATCATTATTGTTACCGTTATTATTATTATATCAATAATTATATAAGAATTAATTTGTTGTACACAATGTTGGAGTCGTCCTTGAGACTATATATGATGCAAATTATGTTTAAAAAGTAATATATCTTATAGTTTCGAAGTTATTTATAAAAATTTCAAAATCGTCCAAACTTTAAAGGGGGTCTAGTGGCCCACATGCGGCACCGGCAGATTCCACAATGCAGGAGAGGGCAACGGTTCAAGATTCCGCACAAGTAAAGAAATTTACCAAGAATTCCTTTGTATCATTAAAACAACATTTTCATATCTTTATTCATCTAGTTTTAAAAATTATAATAGTATACCGATACCATTTACATGTTTTATTATGAAAATTATCGTCCCGTTTTAGTGTTTTATTGTCCATGTCTCTCAGTTCCGAGAAAATAGTATCACTGACAGTATAGGTACCCTTTCGTCGATGGAAATAAATCTCTACTAATAAATTACTGCTATTTAGTAACATCCCCTAAAAATTTTGCAGTGAACTCCAAATTTGTATCAATAGCACCAGTTTACTAGAGGGAGGTACTTTTTCAGTGGGTAAAATGTTATCGTAATCGCAAGTAACAGTTGCCGGTATTTTTTGTTTGTTTGTAGTAGAGTTGCAGAAAAGTAATATTCTTAGTTGTGGACTCAATTGACAAGATATCGAACTCGATACTTAATAATTTGAATAAGTATTCCAATATTATCTTAATCATTTATTTGCACAGCTGCGATATTTTGAAAACTAGTGAGTGAGTAGGGATAATCACCATTATACATTAACTATTCTTAAACTACAGACAGCTTTATTATTTCTTATTTTTAAGTTTATATTTTTAGAAAATCGTAACATAACTATTGATCATTTCTTTTTATATTACATTATAACATGTGCTCGAGAAGACATAATGTGTGTACCAGAACAACATGTGTTTTAGAAACATCCTCCTATTTATGTAGATTTTTTTGTACTATATTTACAAGTTTCTGTTTTAAACACATAGATTTCCAAAGACGTTCATTGATAAACATACTTTTGATGAAAACTGCTTCAAGTAAATGAAATATTAGAACTAATAACTTTCCTTCCCAAAATAGTTGTTCAAAACGAAGTTCGCAAGAAATTTACTGATCGCATAATAAAATTTATCTTCCTAAAGTAAAAGATCGGAGGAGGTTGTCTACAATTTCATGCACATTTTATTCAAGGAAGAATAAATAATAAACTGCAAACCACGTGATGCGCACACTAGCACAATGTCCAAGTAACTGCAGTAGCTACAAAATGGATAATCTCATACGGGGATCAGAATTGTGCATTTCAGAAAGAGGTGGTAAACATTCTCATAGAATTCAGATAGGAAGAGATATCTTGTCTAGATGTCTTCTAATATTTTTCATAAACTGTAAGTAATGGTGTTAGAAACCTCTTTCAAATGTCTACGCATTTTGCAAATTTTATATCCTTTGCATTAGTTACAATGTCGATTCTATGGCGATAATTGCTATGCTGATTATCTCCACAGCTATATACGTAATTAAATCGACAAATTTTCTTTTAACAAAGCAATATCATATATTCTCGTTACTTCAAAAGAGAGCCATGTTTTATCAAATACTTTATAATATGAATTTTGTAAAATATGACTTTGTAGTAACACGAATATATTTTTTGTTAAAAGATTTAATAACGTATGTATACACCTGTGATGTACAACTGGAAAAATTATTATACTTAGATATATAAACATTGATTACTGTTTTTATTACAGTGTTTTATTTTACGGTAAATATAACAATTTGAAAATACCATCGATGGTGGAAAAATAATTTACGACGTTGTTCTTTCATCTACTCCTTAAAGGTTAAAGAAAATGTCCGACATAAAATATTTACAGCAAAACATCGGTAGATATGGTATTTCAAGAAAATATACAACAACATTGTGTCACGTAAAATACAATCTATCACTCGTGCTACACGTACTACTTAGAAGTGTTACGCTCTGCCAGCAATACCAGTATTTATCCAACTTAAACCGCACGTTATTGCTATCGGTAGAAATTACATTTATAATATGGATAAGAACAGATTTAATGTACTATCACACATTGATTATAACTTAATAATTAGCTGACACAACTCAATTTTATAAATCTGGTTTTGCTCCAGAATTAAGGTAAATCTGCTCCACATCATTACAATATTATTGTAGAGCAACATATTTACCAAAAATTTTTGTGGGATGAATAAGAGCACGTTGAATGCTCGACTAACCTCAAATTCATCTCCAATCAACTTTTTCTTCAAGCTACTTAGAATCTAAACCTGGACCAATAACCAACTACAATCGTTAGAAGCATTAAATCATCGAATCATAACAGATCAATTATTTCTATTTTATAATCTTGTCGAACTGTTGGCAATTTTGTTATAATTTTGTAGTTTCGTAAAAATTCATTTCAATGTAACCCTTCCTTCATTTTTATATCTATGTACTACGTATCTAGTAAATTCTTCCAGATGCAAAATTTATTAGGATGAAGAATTGTATTGACAAAGTGATAGTTGAGATGATCGATGAGATTCTTACATTTGTGCAAAAATTAAGAGAATATTTCATATGTTACCTGCTATAAAAATATTGTTTATTTTTCATATAAATTGAAACAAAAATGAAATTAACGTACAGTAGAGTGCACTTAGTTATATCATATGAGTGTGTTCGCACATTCTAACCACATATCTATCGGCCCATAACTTTATACTTACATTTATAAGAAGAAACGTCTACAAGTACATTATATTGCAACTTAAACGGTAATCTTGTCAATATTTTACTATTAACTATCCATCACTGTTGTATGGATATATTCAAACTATGCGTCTTGTAGGTATGTCAAATTATAAACTACTACAATATTCTTTACGTTTGCTATTAATCGGTAGTTGCTCTAATACACATTACATTCAGAATTTACGTTTAGGTTAGAACGTATTGTACATATGTGTTTGCATATTCCATATATGTATATTTTCAGTAAGCTATGGTATGATAAATTGGACCAGCTCTAAAAACGTACAACTATATGCACAATTTCAATCATTCTCACGTTAAATAACGCAATAAATATACGGCAAATAACGTATTCCCATTGTACGAGGTTTATTTATAAGTTACGGTGGAATGTCCAAAATTTATGAACATGCTTTTCAATATAAATTGACTGGAAAGTGGTCGCATGCAATTGAGTACTGAACGTCACATATTTTCTTGCATTTATGTAAATATATGGGCGTTCCCCTCATACAAAAGGTAACATACGCACGAATACGCTGACACACACCACCTATATCTACTTGCATACAGATACACAAACTCAAATATATATGCTGTACAGATTCGCCAAAAACTTTTTGATACGAATTTCTGAACAGGTTTACGTAAAGTAATATATCTTGGGAAAAAATCAAGCAATGCGATGTTTTCTTTTTCGGTCAATAAAACTATATATCAGCCAAGTTTTATTTATATTTAATTTCAATTTTATTAATATCCGTCACTGAAATAGTTGCTTGTTAGCGACACCACATTCGTTTTAATAATCTAATACTTACATGCAATAGCTGAATATGAATTTTAAATCAAATACCTTCCTAATTAAAATGAAAACCGTAATATGAGAAGATTAAGATTTAATTCTAGGCTCTATCTGTTAAGATCTCAAATTTTCATACATATAAATATTAATTTTGATGTTATATATTTACATACACCCCTTTTTCTAAATTAATGTTACCGGCGTGAACAAGCCATATTAAAACAAGTCACAATCAATATATTTGTATCCTTCTTTAAGAAATGTATCAATGACTATATTCTTGCTCTCCTGTAAAACATGGGTAAAGAAATTATTTAAGATTTTAATTCACTTCACGTAAGGTTACTATTTACTATTGAAAATGAATTCAATAAAACATTAAACTAAATATTTCACTAACATAAAGATTAGCAGGTTTTTATTTATTATTTAAGTTTATAATCGAACTGGTACAACAAAAATACACACTCAGGTGGTTATCTCCAGCACTCTCAAATATCCTTAGAAAAAAAAAAAAAAAAGACACATTTCCTTACCATATCAAAATAATTTATCAGAAAATTTACAAAAATATCTTGAAACCCTATAACACTGAAATCACCCATAAACCAAACTAGAGCCTGTTTTACAAAGATCAAAAACCAATAAAAAACATTAAAATATCTAATGCTATTATCAACTAAACTGTGAGGACTAAACTCCTGTTCAAAATTAACGCATCAGTTATATTTTCTGACTTATTTTATTAAAAAATATCGCCCAAATATTCGCGTTTACTGTTAGAAATCTTAGGTGGCTTATGTCAAGTAGTTGTTTTTGTTAGTTTCGTACTATTTTTATAACTGTATGTCATTTAATTAAGCCAAAAAAGTACTTCGTTCACGTCATTTTTTTTCAGTTTGATAAGGATATTATTTAAAGTTGCTGTTTGAGTGCTGGTTATTCTTTTGTGTGGATTAGTTCACTAGGTCAATATTTTACAATTTCGTTAAAAAAAAGATGAATCGAGCACGTCATTTAAGCAATGATGAATGCGTAAGAGCTTCAACTTTGCTAGAAGAGGAAGAAGTATGCGTTATGTGGCCAATTTACTAAGTGTTAACTATTCAACAATTAGTCGAATGGTTAGAACACTTAGGAAAACCAGAACACACCATAGAAAACGTGGTCAAGGCAGCACAAGGGCTACAAGTCAAATTGATGAGCGCTTTCTCCGACAACAGGTATTACGAAACAGAAAGTGTACTAGTAAAGAGATAAGTAATACTGTTAGAAATGTCAGGATTTCTACCTTAACCGTTAGGAGAAGATTAAAAGAAGCTGGATTGGCTAGTAGAAAGCCTGCTACTGCACTGCTACTTTACTGCAGATCACAGATCACGCAAATGAAGATTCGCTAGAGATCATGCACAGTGGACGGTCGATGACTGGAAGAGTGTGTTATTCATAGATGAAACTCGAGTGAGCCTAAAATCTCCAGATGGTGGTCCAGATGGCGCAGACTTGGAGAAAGATTTTCTGATTGTACTATCTCTCCAAAGGAGCCAGAAGTGGAGGTTCAAAAATGTTCTGGTGGGGAATATGTTTTGAGGCACGCACAGAGCTGGTTCCTATTCGTTCGCGGTCTATGAATACAGAATTATATCTGGAAAAACATGATTCAAAATCACGTGATGCCGTTTCTGCCATTTATAATGAAGTTCGTCACTATAGGAAAATATTCCTATATGTAAAAATGATTACAAATCGCTGTTTATAACAGTCTTGAAGAATACTGTAACGCGATCAAATCTAGCAATCTGTGATTTTTATGTAAGATTGTGACTTAATTAACATCAACGATTGAACTTTCTGCTATGTGGGACCAAATGCTTAAATTCACAGACAAGAACTGGGAGAAATAGAGGTTTAAAGTGTAGTATCTAGGGATAAAGAAGTATATTAATACTGATGATCATTATTTCGAAACATCATAAAAATTGTACACATACAATAAAACATATACCATATCTGTGATGGTTTGCGGCTGTTCTGAGGGCCCAGATGCTACACAAAGAGAACATTCGGTCTTTGCTGCGATATTAGAGCTAGCATCAATAGATTCACACACCACAAGATTTAATTTTAGACCCTTCAGTTTTTATAAACAATTAACCAGATAGCTCTTCTGCGGATATACATACATATTACTTCTTATTCCAGGAATGGATTTTATTTACAAGCCAATAATGAAAACAAGAAGTCAATTGTCATGGACTTCAGATTTGTCAGAATTTAAATTGATGGTACTACACTCCGGTGTAACTTATTTATGTAATTATACTAGCTGACGATTGTATTTTTATCTGTTTTCACTAAGATTAACGTAAAATTTAAAATAAAAAAAAGGATTGTACCAAGCTCGAATTTCTGAAAGTACTAGGGAAAGAAGGCAACTGTTTTAAATATTTAAAGGATAAGTTTCCAAACCTGTCTGAAGTTCGCGAAGGAATATTTCTTGGTTCATAAATTAGGGAGTTTTGCAAAGATGAAAATTTTGAACGTACCTACCATGAACGATTTATAACTGGTAGCATGAACTTATTTTAAACATCTTTGCTAAGATTTTCTAGGAAATAAAAATTTAGGATACAGAATGTCGCTCTAAGTTCATTTTTTGGAGGGGGGATCTCGTCATGATGGGAGTACTGGTTTCTCATTAGAGAAGGCAATAGCCAACATAAAAGGAAGAAATAAATCTATATAAGTAAAACTTTGATATTTCAGCGGTTTCCTGCGTATACAGTTAAGTGTTTTTGTATTCTTGATACTACTTAATTAACAATTCTAGTATTTGTTGTGTCAAGATTTTTGTACTACAGGAACTATTTATATCTTCTGGAGACAATTTTACATTAACACAGTTTTAACACAATGTGATCTCCATAATAATTCAGGTTTTCTAGAAGTAAATTTTTCAATTACCGAAAATGTTTCGACATTTTCTAAAACTCAAATATACAGTAGCATCTATTGACGATGAAAAGTCAAGTTATAATATTTTTTGTAATAGATGTCAACAGACCGTCCCTTAATTATTCCAAAAAGTTTGTTCGATTCATTTCTTCACAGTAATCAAAACCATTAGTGTTTGTACTACCTTACCATAACACGCACATTAATATCTTCAAGAACCCAATTTTTATAGCAACTAAATTTTGTAATATCTTTACTTTTAAGATTACTCAAAATTAGATTCCGTTTTTTCGAATATTCTTATAAGCTAAATTTTTGTTTGTTGTCTTCAAGTAAAATAACCACAAAACAATCTTGCTGAGGTTATAAAGAAGTCTTTGTTTAAACAAGTATTGCTGTCTTTTAATTACCATTCCAAGAAGATTGTCAATTTGGCCCTGGGCGCCGATAATGAAAGGTACTGCGTAAATGAATGAAGGATTTCTCTTCCAGTCTAGGTGACACCACCTGCGTGTTCTGCCTTACCTTGTTATTTCGCGTGGAAAGTTGATCCAGTGACGTATAATCTCCCGACAGCTTTTTGTATCTTAATGAATATATAGTGTGAAATGTCAATAATCTGGCTTCGTTTATCGTATGAAATTTTTTTGATTAAATAAATGAATTTTGCAGCTAAGAAAGTAACAAAATCGTGTATTAATTAAAGAAATTCCACGAACGTGATAACGTCCATGCGCTCATCTGCTCATATTTGCATATTTTATAAAAATATTTATTTGTAGATATGCATTACACACTATTAAAAATGCCAACTCATTTGTCGTATAAATTCATCGTACCGTAATCTTGTGGTTATATGTATATCTTTTTATACACCAGGAAAGCTATTAAGAAAATCACACAGAGCATGAATTACATCCAAAGAACTGTTGCAAATAACGCCACAAAATTTTAAATTTAGTATTAATCTTAAAGTAACTTGTTATTACGGGAAATTCTTCTATTTGAGATGTGCACAGTTGTTTTATAAAAAAAAACCATTTCAAAGTTGGCAGGTTATTAACCGAGCTTAATTTTGTATAATTAAATTGAACGTTCTTTATGTGTACTGCTATTATATTTAATCTTTCAAATATATCATGTAGTTTATATAAAATATTTAAAATGAATGAATGAGTGGAAAAGTGCCTTTTTTGTAGATTAATTTAAAACTTTTATTATTTTGTTAATTGCAGAAAAAACGGTATTGACTCTTAACGCTCTTATTGTATATGACTAATAAACGATATATTTCACTGAACCATCTGTGGTGAAATATGTGTCTAGTTTGATTAAATATTTTAGTGTATTGTGCAAACAGAGCAATATCTACTTGTTTTACAATAATATACATATTTTATTAAAATAAATTAGACAACTATAGAAGCTCCTAAATTTCCATTATGGATATCTCAATATACATATTTACAGATTTATTTTGAATATATCCATGCATAAGCTTTCAGCAAATTTGTTTTATTTTTTAACTCAGTATCTAAAGTTCTTCAGTTTACCTTACTTTCAATCATCTTTTCTTTCCAAAACACAGCTCATATCGATATTTAGTCTTAAGTACATTATTCTTGGCTGCTCTTTGGTTCTCGGGTTCTCTGCCGTGTAGTTGGTTTCTACACGGCAGAGAACCTGAGAAACGAAGAGCAGCCATCAATACGGCCGTGAAAGCCTGAAGACTACTTTTACATTATTCTTATTTAATAATTGTGTTTTATTTATATAAATCTTATTGCTAACGTAATATAGCGTTATTTGCTCAATTCTTTTAATTAGATTCATTTCTATGCCATCAACTATTATTGTCAATTCACCTTGAACTATATGCTCCTTCCTCCCAAGTAGTTATTACTAATATTGTCCAAAACTTAAACAATTAAATACTCACAAATTGTTCTTTCCATTTTACTAAAAGTTACTGTTGACCCCAGTATTCTTTGTCAGTTTATTGCTAAGTTGTAACTTATTAATTTATAATGAAATTTATGGAATTAGTAACACCATAGATTCAAGCAGATCAATTTCATTTCAGTAAAATAAGTTCTACACTTTTTTTTTGCACACAATAGTACATGGAAATTCCCTTTCGAACTGTGCTAGTTTATCCCAAATTTGGAAATTCTATTTCAATGTTTGTGGAGATTACTTCTGGTTTTGGCAAAATGTATTAATAAAAGTTATGTTGCCTAAACTTTATAATGGATGGCAGTCTTTATTCAAAATATCTTCAAAAATCGCAAGCTTTAGTTCTTTTACGTTATCGTATTGTTTATTATTAACATGTACCTTTGTTTCCAATAACGCCCAGAGGTTTATAATTAGGTCAATTAAACGAGCAGACCATTGCAATTTTATAATAAACTTTTAATGAAACCAACATTTCAATATGGTTAGAAATGCAATTCTAGGTAATTCCCAACAGTTGCCAAACGTTAATTACTAAAAAGAACTATTCTTAATAAAAAATCTACTTTTTGTACCAGCGTCTTATTTATTGATAGAGCAACATTTTGTGAGAGCGGTTATTCGAATGGAGGTAATATCTATTTCCTTAAGACCAGGGAATTGAAAAGCAGGAAAATTTGTAAACATATAGGGTTGACCGAGCTTCAATGCTTAAATGAAATGCTGGATTAATAGAGTGGTATGTTGTTTACGGCTTCTTTAAGGTGACGTTACACATTGTGCGGGAAGTTTAAATTTTCCTCATTTTTAGAGTACCGTAGATTTCTAAACGTGCAAGAATATCGAAATTATTATAATTTCTATAAAACTATAACTGCATTAGGCAGTTGCTGATTAACAAAAGAAAATTGGAAGACCTGTAATAAAAAAATTAGTAAAAATTACTTGACGAAGTAAGGCTTTTTTAACGATATCTCTTAATCATAACCTAGATATATACATGTAGTTCCATAAAAAAGACAAAGTAGCTAGATATATAGTGTAATTAAAAAATGTATGGTATTTTTTTAGTAAAAGCTCAATAATATGACGCCGAACGCAAATGTACATGCAAGAAGTTCAGCGATTGTGCAACAGATGACGCTCATTAAATGTCAATAGGTTTGTTCCTTTTAGACGTTTACAACACGACGCCTGGAGTGATATTCTAAACTCGCTCTTACGACAATGCAAATTGAATAGGGTAATTTTATGGCGCATGATAGTGCCTTTCACTATATAAAGCAGGAAACCATATCGAACAAAGCTAATAAAATTTTCAATTGCCATAACAAAATTTAAAACCTTATGAGAAATTATTAATTATTTTCTAAATATTTTAAATTTCTAAATATTGAGGTTTACTATTAATCTAAGGCCTATTTACGTATTTTTTTTGAAAAAAAATTTGTTTTATGTCAAATTGAAATTATTTTTACCAAAGTATCGTTTTATACTATACTTGCAATTTAAACAGTTTAACAAATTAGAGGAAACAAAAAGTATTTTTGTTATTAAATTATATTTTAAATATGTTTCACCAGTATGCAGCAGATTACTACAGAAAGTAATAAGTTAATAAGGATACTTAAAAACCTAAGATGTTAAATAAAAATACCTTAATTTTTACATAAAAGGCTAGTTATGGGTAAGAAATAACACAGCTTGCTTTTTTATTAATTATTTCTGGAAATATAAAAGTCTGATAAAATGTTTCTAATTTAGGAACTATTTCATTATTGATATAATAATAAACGTTTTATTGATATGTAAACTGGTACAAGTAGGTACTTTTTTTAATTTGAATTAATCCATTATCAGCTATAAGATCTGGAAAAAGCTAAATATATTAGACCGAAATTTCAAAAAATTTATATATAGGACTGAATATCATATTTTACTTTTTGCCCGTCGTTCCGGCATTTTCAAAAGTCTAGGGTTTTTACAAAGAATACACTGGCGAAATGATGTATTTCTTGCTCTTCTACCCATTCTGCAAATCCTGAAAAAAATACTCTACACTATATACTCTATGCATGTACCTAATTCTTATGCTAGCAAAACCTTTAGTAAATCGATAAGCTATCCCAGAATAAAATATTTATACAAGTATATAACACCGCTATATACACAAACCTGGAATTACTACTATATATACGGTATATTTATTTACACTAATAACAATAATAGTAAAAAATGCTAACAAATAAAGCTCTTGCGAATTCTTGCAGAACTAGAAAAACCAACTAGCGAACAGTAGAAACACAATTAGGTACAATACGGATTGATACCAATTGATACTGATGCACCACTTCATCAGATGTAGTTGTGGAGTAAGTAAACTTTCGAGAAAACGAATATGTAATTTTTACCCCAACGTATTTATTGCTCGCTCTACCCTTTCTTAATCCAATACAACTGACAAAGATAAACCGATAGTCTGATTATTCAGGTAAATTCATCTATATACAAATACATAGCAAATAAACTTATAGTACGGAATTAAAACAAGGTCATTAAATTGAAACGAAAATTTGTGATGTGCATAGAAATATAGTACTTTCCGAGCCATCTATGTTTCAGTTGCGACATGAAATATAGTTTGAACGATATGATGAAAATTTAGGCGCGGAAACGTCCCCTTAAATATAAATCTAAAATTGTTTCGTTACCTTTTTTGTGGTAAATGGAGCTGCAACAGATTCCTAAACTGTTTTGTTGTCAAGGCTATCGCTAGAGCTCTTGCTATGTATTTTAGCGTGTATAAATACTTTTGCATAATTTGGTTGCTGTATTACTTCACCGTGAGTAATGCTGCGCTCTAAATTGTAGCCCAACAAAGCGACGCTGCCACAGAAAGTTTAGAACTTCAGAACTCGGAACTAGTATACAACAACATGGGTTTGATGACATGATACGTCAATCTGTTGTTAACTCTACAGTTTATTTCACTAGCCCGCTTCTACAATACTTAAAAAACCTAGTATAACTCTATACCGAGTTTAAACCACAAAACGTTGTTCTACAAACACCAGATAAACACCGTATAGAATAAATATCTGTATACACTCTAGAACAAATTATTCCCAGTTTTTCAGGGAGACAAAATTGGAATAAGTGCATCCTGTCAAGAGGATTGCTGCTATTGCCTTCATACATTTTATCACACATTACTTTATGTAGTTCTAATCTATTAATGTTCTATATCTGGTATTACGAATACTGTAAGTATTTTGATTGATTTGATATTTGATGCTTTATTGAAGGATTCCACATTCATTTAAAAACCCAAATTCCTCTCTTTCACGCCAGTTTACCCTCCATCATATTTTAACATAACACATGTATTTGATAATGGGATACATCTCTTTATTAGACATTAACCTAATAATACTAGAAGTAAATCGATCAAACTTCACAATAATCAAACAAATACATAAATTCCAATAAATTATTAAACAATAATGATACATATCGAAAAAGAACAAAATACAATCATTATTAGAACAGATAGTAGTAATTTAGGTATCATTATAACTTAATAACATAAATTGCGTGCAAATCTTATCAAATTAAACTCTTAAGCATGTTTTTAGTCAGCCTTAAAAGACATTACTTTTGTGTTGATGCCATATTGATATGTGACAGCGTGTACTGTTAAATGTGAGTTACTAAAGACATGCATCTATTCTTTAATTACTTTAACTATAGAACATAAAATGATATAAAATGAACGATCGTAAAACGATAGATTGCTGAAAGGTTACATTATAACATAAAACATGACAGTAGTAAGTTACTGTAGTACAAATTGAACGCCATCCTTTTACATTTTGCTGTGAATCTTAAACGCAAGTTAACCGGGAAGTGACCGAATCTATTATAATTTTATTTGCCGAACATCTTATAAATAGCCTTTACTGCTTTGCCGGTGCAATAGCAATAAGTAATGTATATGGAAATGAAGAAAGCAGCGCAGTCAAGCCGCCTGTAAGGAAATAAAATTACGCAAAACGAAACTATGCAGAAATATAGGGAGCAAAATTATTCCCAATTCCCCGGAGTAAATCGTATTGTTTTCAGTATTGTTTGTAGCCAGGCTACCGCGCATTACACCAGATAGTCGACAGCGGTGTGTAATTCCGTTCCAGAAAGAGAAAACAATGAACAAATACACCACGCGGACAACCAACAGAAGAGAGAACAGAAGAAGAACGTTGGCGTATAAAGAAGTAGGAGAATCAGAAGAAGAAGAAGTATCAACACATTTAATATTTATTTTCCAATTGTTGTAGCCGATAAAACCATTAAAACGTTGGTCTCGGATGCTGCATGCGCGCCGTCAAAGTGTTTTAGGCGCCGGGACTTTTGATCAATTCGGCTATTGACCCGTTCCAAGAGGAGGATACGGGGTCAGTGCCGGCCGACATCGTACAGACACGACCATATGAGATTCTTTAAGGGTTAAAAGGACGCTGTATCAACGGGAAATGTCTCATTCGACTGGGAAACATTTATAGAATAAGGAAATAAGGAGATTTGTTGCTAAATTCAACCCAAACACCCGTACGAAATGTAAAAACGACCCTTAGGCGATCTACCAACGCCATCACGCATCGCCTGTCATCATCTTTCGTTTACGTAAATATTCCCGGTAATATACGGCGACGGGCGTTAATTAAAAGTTACGCGTGTGTGTTCGACACAGAAGGTGGCAGCTGTACGTATACCTGATGGTCACCGATGCAGAAAAATATTTGCTAATAACGACACGCCTTTTTGTAATCGTTGCGGTTACGAAAAAGTTAAGCTACCGACTTCACAGCAGCGTATGATCGCGTCGGCGTTTTGGTGTCTTCCCTGTTGCGATAAGGAGATACATTTCAGTTTTAAACGTGTAATTATGCTTATCATTACTAGATGGTTTGATATTAAAAATGTTAATTGATATATCTTTGGTGTATAGAAAAGAATGTAAGAATGCACAAATCGCTGATTAAACCCTAGTTTAATGGTTTTTGTAATTTCTTTAATTCGGACCGATTAAAAACGACGTTGGCAGCACATCATTACAGTACGTTTTTTTCCTTCAAAAAACGAATACTAGTAATGCATACATTCAAATTGAAGATATAAGACAGATACATGCAGATCTGTAAAAAAAAAGTTGCATTAGCTGATTAATTGCATTGACAAATTATGCACATATACTATCGACCAATTTTAACCTTTAAGGGCGTTTAAAAGTAGTGTATTTTATCAAGAAACGCCACCATATCTCTTCATATTGATCATAACCGACCAGCTGTTCATGTACATATACAGTGACCACTATCCCGATGCTTTACTAGTAGGATTCAAGGTCCGATAGGAGCAAAGTATATTATTTGCTATGAAAACTTTTACAGTGAGTGTCAATTAATAGCTAAACAACCATTTCCGGAAAATGACTATAACAAATTTCTATAGATTAGAACTAACAAAGTAAAAGAATAATCTGTTCTATGGTAGAATAGGGTTAGGGTTAATACTGATATCATTGAAGCATTTCCAAAAAAGGAGAGCCAAATCCTGAACACTAAATGAAGGAAGCAGCTGAAAATATGATTAAATTGCAATGATTATCAAGAATAACTTTGCACTAATCGATGATAGATTTTTAAATAATTATATAATAAAGCATAAGCTTAAACCGACGATAATAAAACTAGATGATTATTAATATAAAATATGAAAGGCACTGGCCATAAGTTGGATACGTATATATTAACATGAACACATTCTCGTACATAACGTAAGATGAAGTAAATAGTTTATACTTATTTAGACTGATCCTAAAATACTGGATTATTTTTAAATTGTTTTTTTGGTCTAAGCTTTTTCCTAAAGAATGATTTTATTAGCAATGATAAATATCATTTTGTACTTTCAAATTAAACCATAAATTCCACAATTGGCAACAACAATTCATCATGTTCGCAACAAATTGTGCCAGTTCAACAGTTGATATCACAAAAATGCTTTCTAATGTCACCATATATCATTGAATTAAGAAAGTTATTATTACTTAACAGTACGTGTTTTGGTCATCTTTAACTGTTTTATAGACAATTATTTTAATGTTCTATCATAAGCCATTCATCGAAAACCCATTCATACACCGAAGAGACTCCTTACACTTCATAGATTATTTTATTGACACTGTTTTAGGATCTTATATATGTACATACTTATCTCTTTTTTTGCAAGTTATAGGTCAATAGAAGGTAATTTTAAGAATTAATAATAACAATTAGTTTAGTCTAAAACACTTTCATTTTTAAATATTTTCAAGGTCGTACCACTTCCGGTAACACCGGAAGTCGCCATTAACTTCCTTATTTTAAATGTAATACCCAATATATTGTCACATTTTTAGATTTCCGAGGAAATTTTATGATGTGTTTCATCTAGTTTTCCTATGCCTATTTTCATTTGTTTCTTAGATACCTATCTTGATTATTTTGAAATATGTAGCCGTATTTTCAATATTCCACCTTTTACATATTTTCGACTGGTGGTAAGCACATTGCACAAGAATAATGCTTTCGAAATCTACATTGACAATTCATTTATCGGCGTATACAGAGTATCCAAAATTTTATGACCAATTACACCATTTTCAAAGTTTAAAAAGGTCGGTTTTCCAAACGTGACATTCTGTATGTTATTAGATGATCGGATACAGAATTTAATTCTCCATTAATTCGCTATGCCTTTTCGTCGTATATCTAGTTTCAGCGGTTTTATTGTTATTTCATATTTTCTATCAAAAGCCAATAAAACTCTAAAAGTCCTATCTAGTAAGCATTGATTTTGACAAGAATTGAAATAATTTTGTTGATTTTATGTCAAATCAGGTTAAGTCCTCAGATTCGTAAGGTATCGATTTAGAATTCTGATTATTTTGTTAATTTTCGCAAGTACAGTTTATAATGGAGAATATTAAAGAATATTCCCATAATGCTGTATTAAATTTGGTTTATACGCATGGTGAATGTGGACGAATTGTCAGACGAGCATGCAGATTATTTAACGAACGATATTCGGCCCAACCAACAATGAGTCCCGGAAAATTCGCAAGAATCGAAGCTCCAGTTATCGCGACTGGGATTGTGAAGGCTAGTCGAAATTACCGAAATCCCGTAATGGATAATAAAGCTAACGAGACGAATGTTTTGGCTTATTTTCAAGCTTATTCACGTTTATATCACAGACCAGTTTAACGCTAAATAGTTGGAATCACCGTAAGACTTTTACTAATCTATTACTTCAACTAAGGCGAAAATATAATTGAACTCGATATTTGTTGAGATGTCTTTTCATTCGTTGAAATACAATTCCAAAGTTGTTACTAACTTTCTATATTATAGATTATTACATTAATTATTTATCTTCTAATTCGTCTTATTGGACTTTTTTTATACATATGGCTGCATTTAATATTTCTTCAACACTCTCTTATTCATAATTTAGTGATTTGTGATCGTATTTACATTGTTAGATACACTTATTATTTTATTTTTCTTGTAATACTGTGGTTTCTGCTTTAGTTGCTTTTGTCTTGTTTTGTTTTTGCGTTAGCACTCTGCGTACCTTTTTCATATTGTACCTACGTATTCTTTTCTAAATTTTTGCTTTATGTCTTATACTAGTGGTATCTCTGAATTTTTATCTATCTTTTGAATCTGAGATACATTCCGTAAAGTACATACATATATCTACCATTGAAGTTTGGAGGTGACAAACATAAGTTACATAAAAAAATATACATCAGTATAGAAATGTTCAATAATAAAGTATCATTCTACCTTGCTTTATTACTAATTCACTGTTATTAGACAATATGTTGAATTGTATATTGCAATATGTTGAATATTTTTGTGTCCGACGGGAGTGCAGGTGCAGTCCATACAAATTTAATAGCTTATTTCAGCTTTTGCATAGTCTGAAACTACCTTATAATTCTTAATGCTGCTATAACTCCTTAGAAAAACTTAAATGTTTTAGTTTGTAAACTAAAATTTATATAATTGAGTATTACTATTTTTTATACTCTTAAAGCCTGCAGTAAATTACATTAAGTGCGACTGGAATATTTCTTCATTCTTGAAATTAAAAACAATTGGGATTTATTGTAATATATTTACTCATACACAGCTATAATTAATTCGCACTAAAAAGATCATTTTGCTGTGATGTCGGGCAGTTTATTTTAAATTCTGTGTCAAACTTCTTGATTCTAGTAGTTTGTTAATCTTAAAAAATGTTTTTTTTTAATTTGAAACTGAATTATTTATATACAACTACAATATGTTTGTAAAGGGTGTTCAGTAATCTATATTCTTCTTCTATATATATTTCCAATAACCGATGTTTAGTTTTATTTTTATCAGAAAATAATCAGGATCCATAGTTAATATGTGTATAAACATATGTATATATATATAGGTACTCGTTAGGAGCATATTCTTATTTCGAACTTTATTTTATTTTATTATTTTACTTTGTACTATTTGAATATCATACCTTTAAAATAAAAGAAAGTTGTCTGTATATCGATAATTGCGGACAGAATTCGTTATGATGCTCGTGTGGGATCAACAGATGGACACGCAGAAGTGATAAATCACTAAGAGAGGCTACAGCGACACTAAAAACGAGCGAGGAAGAATCAGTTTTCGAAAAAGAAGCCCTGTGATACTATACAGCAGATATCAGAGGCGGCATCCAGAGTTACGGCAGGAAGAATACAATGAATGTGAGCATAGTAATGACACATTCCCGTGTGGTCGTTTTCTTTTCCGTTTATACGACGTCTAGCGCTCTAACACATATAAGAAGGAAGAAATAAAGAAGAGATAGAGCCACGCACGCACATGCATAGGTTATACATATGTAGGAGCGATGTTAGTACACCTACACCGCCCGGGCGCAAAGAACGCGCAGCAATAAGCCGCGCGGACCGCATATAATAAGTCAATATTTTTGCCAGGTAACTCGATAACAATATAATAGCCATTGTTCGGTGTAATTGTGGGACAAGCGGGCGGCCATTACTTAAACTAAACGAAGTACACATACGGCCGAGCACAATAATAGAAGAAGAAGAGAGGCCCAAACGGACCCCAAGCCAAGCGACGATGGTCGGAGATTACCATCGCATATCAGGTTGTATCGAAAAGGGCCCGCGTTCACGATCGAAGATATCCTATATTATAAGATGATATCACCTATTTATCGAACATAATTGAGGTCTTGTTTTCTGCATATACACACACGATTTTTCTAAAGTTAATCTGCCGTACGTAATTTCGCCAATCCGGCAGCAAATTTGAATACTTCGATCGATTACCTAGAAATGATTTGCAGTCAAAATTTTGCGAAATTTTTCGGCAGTAGATATTTGCTCTAATTGTTTCTCTTCTTAAGTTAAGAGAATAATTTTCTACCAATTTCTATAGTTTGTATTAGATCAGGATATGGTTTTGAACTTCTTCATGTGATTGGCAAAAGTGGAACCTGCCGTCCTGTAATTCTTATCGCATCTCAAACTGCAATTCTATGCTCTACTTTGGTAGACTATTTTTATTCCGAGCTCTTCCTTCTCAGCACGGTTGATTTTACAGAATTCTACCACTGATTCCTACACGTTATATTTTTCTTCTCAATCATACGATCTTACAAACAGAAAACTGTATGTTTGCCAACAACCGCTTACGAGAATATCACACGTGTTTGGTCAATAAATATTTTACTATAATTTACATTAATTACAGTTTTTCGGCTTATTGTTACGGCCACCTTTACTAGTATGATCATTGTCTTTATTAATATATGTGTTACCACCTTAATACCAGTTCATTCCCGTTTTAGCATTGTCCAAAGTTCATTATTTAAGAAACACATTTTTTTCTAATTCTTCTATCCAATTAGCCCCTATGATTTCACTGTAAGAATTAGACAGTCGAATGTAACTTTTTTATCCGTCGATTGTCTTACAATAATTCTTCACTGTCTTTGATTCAGTGCTTCAAAGTTAGATTTGTCAATAGAGAATGTCTTGCAATTTTGACAGTTCCTGTCATCGCAACAGCGGTTTACTTTTAAGTGTCCAGAACTTCCTCCCGATTAGGCTCCTCTCAAACCAAGAGCATTGAATCCACAACACTTGTGAGACTTGGAATGGAAATTTCTAATTGAGAACGTGTTCTCGTCTTTCTGGATGTACAGAGTACCTTTGATTCAGTGTGCAATCAAAGCTTCTTGCACAAAATTATAAACCATTGTTTAAAATATAAAATATTGCGACTAATACCGTAGTACCCGACTGATCGAACTTTCCTGGTAAGAGATATTGAAGTTCTTTCACGGCATTTTTCAGTTATGTCGGGTATATCTCAAGGACCAAAGTTCTATACATGGCTAACCTTCCATATCTTCTGGGCCGTCATCATTCCGAGGTCTACTCATATAAATCAGCCATCTGTTTTCTTTACTTGCGCCGGCAGACCAATATCTACTGCAGCTTTATTATTATGATTATTATAATCATGTCTACCATAAACTCACCCGAAATTAAAACATAATTCAAGCTACACCAATACTTCCATCTACTAAACAATTTAATACCTAAATTTCTGCAAGATACATACATGCCAAGAAATTAATTGGAAATGACGTGTCAATACTTTTTTTCATAATATAAGTATTTATTGTTTGACAAAATTCGACTCAAATATATAAATTTCAGACGATAATAACAATGTCTAGTAACAGTTAAATATAAGTGTCAGTTGTGAGTTGTACTATATTATTACTTATTACTAAATGAGTGTTGTAATGTATTATTTCACATCTTTACAAGGTATCTATAGAGTTAAAAATTAAAAGTCTAAGTTTGACAAGTTAATTAGAGAGTCTAGGTATTACATATTCATCTTACGCGGTTAAGAAGATTTATTGCATTTAGTAGTGAAAATTTTACAACCAGCAGGAGTTTATACAATGATGATTTATTGCGGCCTGTTTGTAATGCGTTCTTCAGCAATATTTCTTGCAATTCTAATAATTAATACAATTGATTATTTTCTATTTATAAATTATTACCAATTTGTTTTTAAACTCAGTTTTTTCCCTAACTTTATGTACATTTTCGTATACGAAATATCCCAGTCAATATTTGCAGGTATTTTGACAAGAAACGATAAAGAAACTGAAGAATTCCCAATGAAATAAGAAAACTGGAATATGCGGTCCCTTCCATCCATATGTATTGCAGCCAGAATTTAGTGAATTCGTTCACTTTCATCTGGGTGTCAAGCGCACGACGAAAGCTTTATAAATATAGCGACAGCGTATATGCGGTTCTGCGTCCATATGGGGTTGATTACTTATGCCATGGGAAGATACCAATTATGATTGTTGGCCGACGAACGCACTTGTTATATGACAAAAGTTCCACTTATTATATGTTTTTATGACACATAAATCTGATCTCGGTGGACGTGCAAGAATTACTTTACCTGCCTGTTTGGTGTCTATCATGTTGTATAAAGGTATTATACAGCATCAAGTTTAACAAATGCATATACAATGTTGTCCACAAGTCTGATTACGTTAAGTAAAATAATTTAATCATAGTTGCACATAACAACAATTGTTACTATTGTTTCATACATTTAATTCATTGACAATTTTATAAGTGAAATAACGTCTATTGTATTGAATAAAGTTATAGACTGTTTATAAGAAAATTCAATATATTGGTAGAGTTAGAACCAGAAATGTGATTTAAATTACACCACAAAATTCTTTTTAAATACTAATAATGGAGGAAAGGGCAAATCTACTGTTTGTTCTCAACATTTGATTCAAATTGGTGTTTACATCGATATTCGTCCAGGAAATGATCTACTATTGTCCAAAAATATCAAATGAACACTCTGCTTAATTTCTTTTATAAATAATTTCCACTATCTAAAGTAGACCGTTTACAAATAAACCTCAATTTTTGAAAATTTTATGAACTATATACATACGAGTTCTTGCTAAAGTAGCCTATATTTTGGTTAATATTGTCAATTTCGAAAAATATATACATATTTTTGTAATTACTCATTACAGTAAACATGTGACAATGATACCATTTCTTATTTACAAAATCTAGTTGAATCACTCTAATTCAATAATACTAAATATAGGTTGAAAATTTGTTCAAAACGCGTTCCATATACTTTAAATAAAGGGCTCCATTGCGCTGACCATTGTACAATTTGACAGCATATTATATAGAAAATTTAAAATACACTCGTTAGAGATGTTGCCATTTATATTTACTGAACATTTAGTTTGTACACAACAAAGGTACCTCACTTTAACAGAACATCTTTCAATATACTTTTTTAAATATACAGGAAGTATGTATATATCAAATAATTCTTCTTTAGGAAAATATGTCATGGTAAATCAAATAAATAATAGCCAAATCAGGAAATGTGATTCTTAAAGTAAAAGTCACACAATTACTAGGCAACAGTATGAAATTGTTAAATAAGTGCGTTACTTCCGCTTATGTGTAAGGTGACTTTGGCCATTCACTATTTAGGGTGTAAAATCAATTTTTAGCATTAACGAGGCTGTATTCGGAGACGAAAAGTGAAAAAAAAAACTTGTATGAATGAAAAAGAGCATTTTGTGCATGAGAAAAACAAGCTATGATAAGTGTTCAACACTTTTCTCACAAAACTTTGCACAAACTATAAAAAAATACCTTAAACCAATTCTTAAAAAACAACAGAGCCGCTTCAAAAGAAACATAAAAATTAAAATATGAAAACATATGTTCACTTATCATAATTAAAAAACGGAACGTATCTAGATATGATTATATGATTATTGCCTGCTTTTTTCTGTAAACTAGGAGGTGTTTATGTTGTTTGGCAATTTATTTGTGCATCTTTTACAGATCAGAGGACATAGTTTAATTAACATTTCTCACTAACACTTTTGTTTGGTACTACGGGTAACAAGCTTTTATCTTGAAAGGATCGTGTTTCTTTAGGGAATGATCTACATATCTATCACGACTTCCTTACTTCCTTAACACAGGCCACATAGTTTTTTTTTTATCAACTTAACCGTGATAAAAGTGCCTTTTATAATCGCCGCTCTTGCGACGACCTACCAACCAAAACCCTCTCGTACTCTTCCGCCTTTTGTTCTACTCTCGTCTCGGGATCACTAATAGTATCACTAATAGAGGTGGCTAGTTATTATTACGTTATGTCTGTATTCCTGCGTCTACATCACATATCCTCGCCGTTCTTGTTGCAATTCTCTATCTTTAGTTTACAGTATTTTTGTCGCTAGTTGGCTTATTTTTTGTCACGTCTGGCGCTTTTCTAAAACAAATTCCTATTAGATTGCCTGGTGTAATTTTACCCCTACCATCTAACGCATTCAAAAAATATGTGTTTAACAATGTTTCTCTTACGCCGTTGGTTTAATATGTTCCGCCATTTTCATGTTCCGGGCCAGCTGTACTCCTAGGTACTTGATTCACTCCTTACTGCTTATTTTCATGTTTCCTATGTTTATCGTTAAGGGGACTCTCTTCCTTCCTCCTACCAGCCAGACCACTTCCGTTTTGTGAGGTGCAAAAAATAATGTACCACGTGTGTATCCACGTTACGCTACGCTTTGCCAACCTTTCCTGTATCTTTTCAAAGTATAATTGACTTGAATGTGTTCTATTGTTTCCCCAATAATCACAACGGCCAAATCGTCTGCATAACCCACAAGGCTCACTCCACAGAGTCGGCATTTTTAAGATTTCGTCATAATATAGATTCCATAGCGTGGGTCCCGAGACCGAGCCCCGATATGTACTTCTGTACGTTTTCCCACTATGAGTTTCCTCTCATCGAGATAACTGGCAATCATGATATACAGGTAAGGTGGAACTCCTCTGTTGCTGAGATCTGCCAGAACTTGGCCCCAGGTTAGAGTCCATTCCCTTAGGACGCCATTTATTCTTCAAAGGAGCAAATAATGTCACATGTAGTGGTTGAAGAAGATGCGAATAATTAGCTAACAATAAAACGAATGGAAGCCAGGGGTTTAAAACGGGTATTCGGTCTGTGTTGGTTAAAAGAAAAAGGAGTCTGCTTTTTTCATAAACTCAATATTTCGCTCTTTATTCAGAATTTACTCAGGAGTATAAACTATAATATTTGAAAAGGGTTTTTTTACAATAATGTCAAAAAAATTCAAAATTAATTGAACACTTACAGTGGAGATGATATAAGTTGCAAGTTCGATGCGAAAACGTAATTTAACATGGTCAACTACATTAAAATTATTGTGACAAATTAAAAAAAATCGAAGTAATTAATTAAAATTAAAAACATATTAAAAGTTAAAGTGAAATTAATTCAGAAGGGAAGACTAAGGTACACAAGACAAACAGGATCTGATATTTTAAATTGTAAAAATTGATAAATACAAGTGATACGAAATAGGTACAGAAGTGAAAAAACCAAAACAAAAAACGAAGGCATCGAGATGGAAATAGATCGAGAACAGTTGATTGAAAATATAGGTTGTACCAAAATAATTCAACTATTGTTGCGTTGCAGAATGTTGCAGTAAATGTTACTTAATTGATTTGTGTCTGATTTAAAATTGACGGTACTATTTTTTTATATGTGAAACATTTCGAGGAAGAGCCTCTTCTTGTAGTTGGTATCTGAATCTAATACTTTGACATTGTCAAAATCAAAATTGTGATCTTTTTCTTCCGTATGATTAGCCAAAGCGCAAGATCTCTTGCCCAAACGACAACGGTGTTGGCTTAACCGGTGTTTAAGTCATTGTGATGTTTGACCTATGTAGCAGCTCTGACATCCCAAACACGGTACTTTGTACACAATATGGTTTTTGTAATCTAAGGGCGTTTTTTCTTTGACAACAGTGAATAAATTCCTAATCGTCATAATATTATATTTGGCTATTGATAATTGATTGAAAGGTTTGAAGAAAGTGACTATTTGGTTTGTTAAATTCTCTATAAAAGGTAATTTTTATATTTTAAAACTGTATTGTTATGTTCTATGGCGCCATCAAAGAAATTTGAATTGTAAATTAGTTTGTTGAGGATAGATTTAGGGTAACCATTGTTGGCAAAAATCCCAAAAAGCTTCCTAAGATTTTCATGCAAAAAGCTTTCGTGAGATATGTGTGTGCCACGATTTTTCATTGCGATGATAGAACATGCTGCATCATGATAGAACATACTACATTTTCTCGACTGTATTATTCTCTTCGTTTGTTTTGACCCTTTTCGACGCATGGATCTTAACACGTTCCGAACTATCGTTTATATAACACTCATCGTAATTGACAGTGTTCGTAGTTAGCATCCAATGTCTTCCTTAAATATGAAAAATATTTTACAGTAGTTTCCCTATCAATAGCTACTCTGACACGCTTAATGTTTTATGCCAGTCGCTCAAAACATATAAAATCAATCTTAACCCGGCGTATTATTTTGAAATTTTGCTATCTTGATTACCTTACGATCCAAATAACACTTTACAACACGTCGTATATCGAAGTGTGTAAGTGGAAAACCTCATTCAGCAATTTTCTGGACAAAAAGCTTTCATTTTCTGCCTATAGGGTAGTCCATTTGTTTCCGACTGTGAGTGTTCTTAACTTATCACAAGTTGTTTATCTCGGACTATTACAGTTTTGCCCTGTCGAACATCTTCTAAAGCGGGTTGCAGTGTTTTTTTTTTATATTAAGGTATGGCTGTCCGATTTTACCCCACCTAAAAACACGTTTGTGAATTGGAGACCTTTGCTAAAAAAACAAAATTAAAAATTGCAATATTTGTTTTGCATAGAATATTATTCAAACAAAAACTAAAACAGCAGCGAAAACTTCTCAATTTTCTGCACAGTAGTTTCTTTTCATAGTTTTGACAGCAAGCAAAACATCATCAACAAATCATAAGAGCCGTGAAATAAATACATATGTACTTACGGTTAAGTTAGCTCGTTAATACTTCATACACACAAACTACATCTACTCATGGTATTGTTCTAATAATTATCGCGAGAAATGAATAACTGTAATTAGAGGTTGTCATTCAGAATGATTCAAAATTATAAGCTCTATCTTAGAATATAGATCTGAATTATTTTATTTATGTTGGTTTCTATTTGAAAAAAATCTACACAAAACACAAATGTGTATGAGACGTGCATATCACTCTGCCGGTCAACGGTTAAAATACAAACATGTTGTAATGAAAAAGGAAGACCTAATTCAAGCACATGAATTTGACGTTAACCACACGTCGTAAAAGGAAACGTTTTGAAAGTTCAATCCTGACACACAGACACGTGTTTCGAACTTATTAGTTCTCATCAGTGCGTGATACAAGAATATGAACTAACAAACATATTCCCCGTACCCGTTATATCCTGAAACGTTTCCTTTTACGGCGTGTGATTAACGGCAAATTCATGTGCTTGAATTAGGTCTTCCTTTTTCATTGCAACATGTTTGTATTTTAACCTTTCACCGGCAGACTGATATGCACGTCTCATACACATTTGTGTTTTGTTTATGTTGCTTATCGGGCATCCGATAGATGACGTTAGCATTAACACACGTGATCTCTGTAATCGTTCGGAGAACATCTAGAGATCTGCCCTTGTTGATGTCCAGTTATCGCCCGATAGAGGTCATGGAGTTTATCTTCTGATTTTCTTTCGAGTAATTTCAGGATATAACGGGTACGGGGAATACGTTTGTTAGTTCATATTCTTGTATCACGCACTGATGAGAACTAATAAGTTCGAAACACGTGTCTGTGTGTCAGGATTGAACTTTCTAAACGCTTCCTTTTACGGCGTGTGGTTAACGTCAAATTCATGTGCTTGAATTAGGTCTTCCTTTTTCATTGCAACATGTTTGTATGAAAAGAATCTGTTATGTATGTACACATGTTCCGCGCTTGGTTTTCAAAAGACGAAGCATTAGTACCACAAGTCTATTTTGTAGATAATGTGTCATAATTATTTTGTGTTTGTCTCATTTCCCGATATTATAACACTATTAACTGCACTACTTATAAGCAACAAACGTTCTTCTTTGCTCGTATTAATTTGATTGTTTATAAAAACTTTCCGAATTTCCGTTATATATATTTTATCTTATCGTACCAACAGTAGTACTTACACTTGTAAATAAATTAATTTCCAACTCTCCACAAGCATTCCGTTCAATTTTCCTTTCTGATCAACATTGCGGTTATCTCACTTCTGTTTACTATGTAAGCTGAACCAGTTGTAGAAATTTTAGAATTAGTGGACCTACTAATACATCGTAACAAAACCATCATTTGTCTGTAATAATAAAGCTTTAACAGATGAGACTTGAAGTCTTGTTTATTAGTCTATATAAAAATAATATAAACTTATTACATTTATTGAAAGACAGACTTGACAATTACGATCAAAAAGTTAACGATTTCCTCAGTTCATGAAAGAAAATTTATTGAAAAAGCTTCTAATTCGCTATTTCTCTTATGAGGGTATATTCACAAATTTCTCATTTAATAAAATTTTAATTAATTTAATAATAGGAGTATCCGGTCCATATCGTAGAGAAGAAAATTTCAATGGATGATATTGATATTTGTCAATTTAATGTGGCATTTGTAAAAATATTCGACCTACAACAAGAACATACGAATTAATTAAAAATGACTGCTTTTTAAATACAAAAATTAGAAGTTGAAAGTTGTGCAAACTCAAAACGCCTTTTTTAACTTATCACAATGGTAACTGTGCAAGTTTGCCTGTACGATTGAACACAGATAATACCATAAGGAATCACCGAATTTTTAAAATTGAATACTCCGTTAAGATATACCGATCGAAGAAGTGGAATTACTATAATAGCAAATCATAGTGAAGATTTATTATCTATTATGCCGCTTGGAAGGTGCAAATTATGCAGAAGATTCTTTTCAAGTCAAAATACACTCGGATTAGAAAATTATCTCGCCGTAAATAATGTTGCGTTATTAACTACGTCCCAGTAACGAATGGTACTCGATTGGGAGACCAATCGTACCTCGACGGGTCACAACGCCTCGGCCAGGATTCGATCACTGCAACCCTGATCTAACACTATCAAAAAACGACCACTCTATAATAAATAATGTTAATATACACCACAATGTTAGCGTTAAAATTTAGCACACGGAAGGGCCCTGACATATTCAAACGCGTCTTAATTACTGTTGTACTGCACCGTCGGCATCGTACTTTTAGAAAGGTATAGTACAGTATACCCTAATATATTTGGGTAGAAAGTTTGGAATATGGTAATTGAAACCGGTCGCGATTAACTATTTGTTGCAAAATAATAATACTGTGGTATACTGAAATAAAAGTTTCTTTCTAATTCATTGTAATGACCAAAGAAACCTAAACCTGGAATATAATGACAAACGAAACCTCTACAACAAGAACGATGCGATAAAAAAGTCTATATGTAAAATATATGATTATTTATCTATTTTTTATAATTACCTCAACTATTTATTATTATCATCTTTCATATTAAAAAAAATCTGTACCGAAATTAATCACAAACTAGAATCATATTACACTTGCTGCTCCTACAACCTTTTGTCTCCTTTTCACGTCTGTTCTATTATAAATAAATTGGATACTTTTCAACAATTTCTTTCTTGTTTAAATAAATATATTGGTTCAAAATATTGTACACGCATCCGCAAACCTTTACTTAAAATTTAGATATCTTAGGCTTAGAAAATTTGCCGCTTATTTTAAACTTTCCTAAAGGAAAGTTTTGTTTACAGTAAAACGTGCTTTTAGTATTTAAGTTATACTTTAGCATTATCGCTAGTTTAAGCTACACTTAAGAATACAGTGCAAACGTGAATTATATAAATATAAATATATAAATAACATTATAGTGTGCAAATAGATTACATATGATAAAAAACTAGAATTATATTGTTGTTTAAAGTTTTATCGCTTTGCATTCTTTAAACTTTGGTGAAGAGAATACCACCGCCGATGAAACAGATGTTGAGCATACTTTTAAATAATTAAAATATTTCCTTCCTATCGGCTTTTTCTTCAGTGTTGGAACGCGCAAGGTATACTCATAATCAGTATATTTTGGTATTGTAATAGTAACTATCAATGTTTGATTATTCTATATATGGATACGCGCCTTTTTTTACAAGTTTTATTTATATTGTGAGTTATTTTTATACTTGTATCCATCGTCGCTGCTCTTGTTCTTGATGATACTATACGTGAGTAAAAGAGGACGATAAAGAAGAACTCCGAAGAAGAGTAAGAGACGAAGGAGCATAGGGAGGATAATACGTAGTAGTAGTAGTAGTAGTAGTATCTGATCGATCGTCTATTTCTCTCGCACCGGCGGAGATCTTATCGTCTGAAATTTGTACAAGTGCAAGGGAGGAGGGGTGGATGTGTAGCAGTAGTAGTAGCTATAGTATCAGTTATATAGAAGAGCGCGACGACGAGTATAAGGATAAATAGCGAATGCTTGACAATAAACTAAGTAAATAACGATTAATTCATCTAATTAGTAGTCCCGGCTCGGTCTCCGGGTATAGATTTACGCGTGTGCCGCCATCGGATTCAATACCAAATTTGACAAAGACGAGTTTTGCAATTCCGATGGAAAATCGCGCAGACTGCTTGGCTTTAGTTGCCTATTATAGCGTTATTGCGCGCACCGCCATCTGGCTTAGACCAAATGGGGAGAAACGCAGAAAAACCGCCTATATCATGGAAATTTCACTTGTTCACTCTGCTACGACTGTGTTGCTGTTGCTACTGTTGCCACCGGCCACCGTAACATTCGTCCTTATTTTTTATTGTTGTTCGCGCTGGAATTCTCTCTCTGCCATCACATCCACATACACACGCGAATGCATCTACATCACTCTACAACACAATGCATGATCGATCGATTTCTCATATAAAACACGTATACACAGTATGTGACAGAATTATGGTCTCCCTAAGATACCTTAATGACCATACATCAACCTCCATTACAAAATTTTAGAAGCGGTGGTCACTAACCAATTTAATAAGCACAGGGCGTCAATAATTTATTCACCCACTAATTATATTAATTCTTGTAATTAAAATCGCGTTTGTCATTAATTTGTATCTCCTTTAATTAATCATCTGTCAATCATTTTATCGTAAATAATTTATTTTGCATATTCGTTGCCCTCAGTTGCAGTAAAACAACATGAATTAATTATTAAATGTATGAAATTTTCTAATTTTCAATATTTTTTTAGAATTAAAATTTGATGTAGGTACCTTGACAAGGAATAAATAGTAATATGTGGCCGCCAGGATTCGATCCCAGAAGTTCTTGGCGCCACAATCAGAGAACGGCCGCTCTATCACTGTACGACCACCGAGCTTGTTTAAATGTAGTAATGTTGTCGAAACAATTTGTTATTTGTTTATTGTTTGTTGATTTTGCGACGATACACTTTTTTATGTAATTTTTGCTGCAACAAGTTACCTATGTATATATATAATAGGTAAGCGAGCCACAAATTGTTTATCCTGTTTATTCCATGAACGAATGGGATAGATATACCAGTCGCGTCTGAACTTCGAGAATTGACATAATTTCAGAAGTACATATACAGCATATTCCAACGGAGGATCGCTAGGAAACTCCATATTTTTGTTTGCATATACACATAACTTGGGTTTCCAAAATCTATTATAATATGTGTTGCTAAATGCTTTCGGAATTGCTGAGAGATACACAGCATTCAAAGTTTTTTGCAATTTCTATGGTTTGGCGGGACACTAAAAATGATTTTAATAGTTGTTATTTTAAGACTGATGTCAGGGATTCTACCGGGAAGTCAACAAAAATCTACTGTCCTAATGTGTCAAATGTGCTACATTTAATGGCTCAAAGACATCATTATTTCCAAGAACCCCATAGCTACTCATTGGATTCAAAATCTAAAGATGACCGACATGCAACTGCTAACCGAATATATCCGCACATTCAAGTTTTATCGAAGAGCCATGACCACAGTTAATAAATTGTGTGTCATAAAAAAAGTAGAGATGAGAATTGTTAAATAATTTTCGATTGATGAAAGCCTAACCAAATTCTGAGGAAAAAAATGGAATTTCTTGAAAATATCGACAAAAACTTTTTGGAAAACTCGTACAAAAAACTATCAAGAACTCATCCAAGACCTACTGACTTCTTACAAAAACTTAAATTTGTAAAAATTCCAAAGTATTTAGGAAATGTGTCGGTTGAGCACAGAGAACGACTGAATGAGCTCCATTCAATTAAAGATTCTAAAAACTATCAGGATTAAGCAATATTTTTGAAAGGAACGGTATCAATTTGTGTACCAATGTTATTTGTCAGACAATTGCAGATTTGGTTGCTGAAATGTTGATACGGTAATCGATTCTGCGTAATTTTTATGCATTTAATGCTAATCCATATCCCCTGTTTACTTTAGAAAAAATATCTTAGGGGGTAACATATACCACACAGAAACTCTGAGAGAAATACATTCTCTTTTAACCGGAGCCTGGGAGGTGATAAATTTAGCAAATTTTGAAACATGATATGAAATAGCGTTGTGTTAAAAATTTCAGATTATTATATTAAACGTGTGTAGTCAATCTTCTTAGCACACAAAATTTAGAGAATAACGATATCTGGTATGAACAAATTTTTCTATGAATTTCATACAATGAGGATGCCTTTTGGTAAACTGCAGTCACCATCTACCAAATGGCACTAATTCATCTTAACAAATAGTCAAGCGTGGATGGAGTACTGAACTAAACTACACAGATGTAATCCATTTTAGTCCAAATATTTGTGAAGTCTGCTTTTACAACTGAAAGTCTTGAGTGCTTGCAAAGATTTGATTGGGAAGCTACGCATGGAGATAATGTGATTAATAAATGCAAATTAGCAAGTAAATCTTTAACTTAACATTCAAACTTACCTTGTTATTGTAGCAATATTCAAATATTGCTAGTAAGTACAAATAAGTAATTAAATTTCCAAACATATACATATTTATATTGTCTTCATATGCAGACGCAAAACAAAACTCGAAATTCAAAAGCATATCTATTTAAGAACTAAAAACAACAGTGGGCTAAATTTGTATCTTGTAGTATACCTGTGTGGAAGTCAGATAGTTCGTTGAATACGAGTACTAGCTGTTTATGTTCTAATTATTGTACTAAATCAAAGTGTACAAGCATGTTGTAATGTAAAACTAGTAAATAGTGTTCGAACCTGAACTTTTAGAAGGGCACATAACTGTGTTGTCGTCGATGAACCTCTATGAATAAATTTAGCAATTTCTATGCTTTAGATAAAGAAAGATAACGAAATTATAGCTATAATAGTTATATTGTTTGAAAAGTTTTCAATCATTGCAGCTAATTGTCTTGTTTAAAAAGTTTTTGATCTCATATATTATGTCTTCTGGTTTGATAGATAGTCTGATTTTTGTGACTGGCAAAAACAACAAAAGCTCGAAACTCGAGAAATTACAATGAATTATACGTTTAGTTGAAAACCTGGTATCGAGCTTGTAAAGTGTACCCACGTAAATACTACAGCTATTAATGAAATACGATGAAACACCTGGAGACGGCCACGTTTGTAACAGGATCGCTCCAATAAAACAATCTATTTTATTAGGAAGCTGATCAGTTGTTCTATGTTATGTGGCTTGCAAAGCGGCCACTCCAGAACACGACTGATTTTGCATGGAACTGATTCGACCGACGGTAGTCTTAGGGAGTTTCACCGCATATGAGTAATGCGGTCTACACATAAATATTTTCCAAAGCATTTGCTGTACTTGCTACGATATTAATTATATATTCGTACCAATCAAATCCTTGATTTCTGCAATTTTTCAATTTAGTTTAAGACAAGAATCTTAGTAATCTTCTATGAATAAATCATTGCGATTTACAATTACTTTTGTCATTTAACATGTATACAGTAGCATTTTTTTAAATTAAAATATCTGTCACAAAAAAAATTATCTACAAACATAAATCTGTCACCCTGTTTCAAACAAATGTTTTCTGTGATAAATTAAATGCTGTCCTGTTGATGAAATAATACACGCACCGTCGCTGCAGCTGACGTGTTCTTTAATGCAACACAATTACTACACAGTTGATAAAATACCATAGATAAATTTCCCGATGCCTTTCCCTTGTTCATCGCTTACTGCGCCAAAATTTTTCGGTATGAAATCTAAGTGTGAATGCAGGAATTGTCATTTTACGGACATTACAATTAAAATTGTTACAAGATGTAAGATAGTTCACAATATTACGGTAATTTTCCACCTTCCGATTCCTCAGAAAACTATGAGTAATATTAAATATTTGCCAAGCTGCTTTCTTCAATGGATTCAATACTCGCCCAAAACTTTTCATCATGCTTTAGTGATTGGCATTGACTTCAGCTATTAGCTGGGAATCAAGCATTTCAAACTGTTTTATGGATGACTTTAAATTTTATCTACAACCTTGGCCAAATGTGTTAGACACCCTCATAAAACCCCATTATTGTAAGTATTATTACACTTCCAAGAAAATGAGCATCGAATTTATATTTAACTTACATCTTTACTGCTTACTTTAGAACAATAGGTAAGCAGGCAGCAATGTTTCGATTTTAAATATTAGTGTATTGTCGACGCGATTGGAGAGAGGTATGTGTTAGGAGTTTATAACCAGGATATTTTGTGTTGGAAACTTTCATTTTCATGGATTGAACTTAATTTAGTGAAACAATGCCAAAATTTTGCGAATTAACCAAAGTAGAACGTGGGCAAACAGTCCTACTTAAGACACAAAGTAAGACTTTAATCGCTATAGCGAGAATAATGAATATGAATAGTGGATCGTCAACAAATCGACCAAAAAGCGGCCGGAAACACCTTTCGAACCTATGAAAGTAAAGGGTGTCTAACACATTTGGCCAAGGTTGTAATGTTACTTGTTATGGAGGCTTTGGTCTCTTTAAAATTTATTAGGCGTAAATAACAGTCTTTGAGTTCCCTTTAAATCACAAGGAAAGCAAATGATATGTGGCATGTCATTTTTCCATGTAATGAGAAACCTATAACACGATAAGCAACATGTTTGAGGTGCAGGCCCTTGTTTAGTGCCACACTTTACACCCAAAATAAAGTTTATAATACTTTTTCACTAATTGAATCAAGTTTCGCCCTTTGGGCTTGAGCGTTATTTCACCACTTACATAACAAAAGTTGCTAGGATGACTTAAACCATCTCTAGGCATTTTATAACTAACAACTATTTAAAAGAAATAAATTTGTTAATATGTAATACATAATAATTCAGACATACAAAGCAGTCACAATGGCGTGTTTACTGCTTCGCTGCTATCTCACAACCGGCATCGTTCTTATGTATGTAGATCTAGTAGATCATCTTTGCACATGTCTATACATTTTTGGAGAGTATAGAAGATTTTATTTGACAACGAAAAGCATTTTAAATTAAATTTAACGGTTTTAAAATTTTGTTAATGTAACTTTGAGCATTTAAATAGGGCCGAACGAACACTAAAGGCATCCTACTTCCTATGCAAATTTCACCCAAGAATGCTCTAGTATACATATATTGTCTAATATTCTACTGCAAAATTCTATACTATTTGTCTCGTTTTGTGTATTGGACTTATCTATGATCATGTTCCGCAAACAAAAACGATACTATAGCATTAACATTTTAATCTATTCTTTACATCTCTAAGGGCACTATAAGTCTTGAGCGATAGGAAATCAACCCGCACGAGCAAATACTGTGATATATGGAAGTCCATCCAAAATTTCTACGATGCTAACTACCGTCTTGAGATCAATTTCTTTAGCAATCAATAACTGTAGCTTTCGGCATTTTAATATACTAATTGACACTAATAGACAATCGAATAACCATTCTGAACTGATTCAAAACAAAGAAAAAATAAACAAACGAGTTTAGCAAAAAAAAGACGACATAAAAGTTTATTGCTTTCTTGCTATTTTTTTGTCGTTTATTATTCTCATCTCGTTAAACATTTGTACAAAATTGTGTTTTAAAATATATGTATACTTTTCCTGCAATCCTGGGATATTTGTAAAAAATTTTAAATTTTAGTTAGTTGAAGAAATCATTAATAAAGATATTGAAAAGTAGATGCAGTGAATATTGTAAGACTAAAAAATTAAAATGTATTAAATTTCCCAAAACTTATTCGCGATATTTATGGGTATAATGTAATTTTTTAGTCGTTTATGTTATATGTAAATTGAAGAATTTAATATTTTCAAACTTTTGAGATTAAATTTTGTAATTTCGTATTTTTTCACTTCTACATTTTTACAATCAATCCACTGTATAAAAACAATAAAGCAGTAATTGACATACCCATAGTACATTCAAATATCTCGTACCATATAATCAAAAATCGAAAAGGCCTTTAAAGAAATAGTTACGATCACCTTTCCGACGTTAAATATCCCGCATTAAACCTGTTTAAGCTCAGCATCTTTGAATTTTGCAGATGTTAACCAAGTGTTGACAATATTTAAGCTATTTCTATTAACTTATTGCGGCAATTATTATTTTTATTAAATATTTTAGCAATTACAGAACCATAGTTCGATCGGCGTATCTTAATGACTCTTTAAAAGACCGGTATTTTACGTTTTAAAATTCATATGTTACGAAAATGTTGACGGAGTTCCTTGTTGAATGCCCGGCCAGATCGGTTATATTGTTCTTTCGCCCCGATGTACTTGTATCTGTACGAAACGCACACACATGCATACCTAAAGGTATGTATTTATCGATGATACATTAGGAGGAACAACGGACAATCGATAGCAATACCAATAAATGGTGTTAAACGTTCGCCTTTTTTACACACATCAGATCACATCTCGGTGAAATACCATCGCATGAGAAATTCAGCATCGATTTGATCGTTTACCTGTCATCACTTGAATGCAAACGATATGATTGAGATAGGAGCCGTCAGAAATGTTTGCACACATATGTTTAACCGTATATGTCTATACAGAAAGGGATAAAAATATTTACGCCCTTAATAGTAATTGTCTATAAGGTCAAAGAACATATGCTGATATCTAAACGTTTAATGTACTTTATACGTTTTATTATGAAAGATATACTGCAATTATCCAATTCAATTTGGAATAAAAAAAAAACTACTAATATGAAATTTTTCTTCCACTCAATTATCTACAAAATATAAACGGGATATACCTTTTAGATAATTATATCCTGGATCCTTTTGTAAAACATTCTATTTCCATCTTTAACATTTTATATAACACGAAATGTCACATGTATAATATTCAAAGGTAAAGACTTCATATCTGTACCTGTACTATGTCTATGTTCTTTTATCAATAATATTACTTTTACGGGATTATCATCGAAATATCATACCACAAAAACAACGGAAACTATCCCTCATTTTCTCTATACTTACTCGGAAAAACCCAGTACTTAATTCTGCATGTAAACATACTTTCGTTTTCTGATAGCTTTCATCAAAATCACTCTTAGAAGTTTTTTTTATTTACAACAATGTTTCACTAAAAATTGCCAAAAATATATTTTTTTGGCAAGTGTTCAAATTAGACCACAACATATTAACATTACATACAGCCAAAATCTTCTACTAAAAGCATCCATTCATTTAGGTGTTGTTTAAGTATATGGAGCAGACATTGTCATTAAACATTACATAACACTGTTTCTTGAGAGCATCGTGCTTTTAAATAAAGTATCAACTATCAACACGCTGTTACACTTCAATTATTAATATATTTAAATGAGCAAATATTTCTTATTTCTTGCTCTAGAAAACCTACGATGCCATATAGCCCAATTATGTCACGAATTGGAATATTATAAACATAGCAAAACTCAAACTAGTTGATACGAACGCAAATTGAGGAACTGCATCCACTATTAAAGCAAACATACACGTAATATGTTAACAGAAATCGCTGATACGTGGAGTTAGTGAACTCATCAGGGTTGACGCCAATTTTACTGACACTGTCTAAACTTCACAAACTAACAGATGGTCAGTAAAAAAAGAAGCGAACTGTTAAAGATTACGCACCAACAAGAAATACTGATTTCATTGTAAATACAGCGCCACTTGAACTTGAATTTACTAACGAACAATGCACCGACTTAAAACTTTGACCGCTTACATACCTTTAACATGCATATAACCACTATAAAAGTAGGAAATATCTAACGCAAACTGGACGTAATTTTCTACAAACAAAAAGATTTCAAAGAGGTAAAAGCAGATTAATATTCTACTCCTAACCTGTCTGATATACAGATGATACTTGAAGTCTATTGAAACCTTTAGGAAATGGTCATAATACCCGTGGGATCAATAAAGTTTGAAAATGTCTCCACCAAGCATAATTTCCAAAATAATTTTTAAAAACTCAGCAAAAAGTCTTGCTAAGAAAAATATTTCGTTTAATAGCTAATTTTAATTAGTACTAACGGCTTTAGATTGCTCTAGTGGGCAAAATGTACAAAACTTTCCCATTCGTTCTTGTCTCTTTCCCTCCTTCCGTTTTTCTGTATACCATTAGGTCATTGGCAAAAGTACAATTGAACAAATATACCGGCTGTAATTTGTAGTATCCAACGTGTACTGAACGCATTCAGTGGGTTCATTTGTCGGCAAGGGCAACCTTTTTTTATAGCAACTATCAAAATTTCAGACGTCTACTGCCAATAGTTATTGTTTAAGAGTGTGTTTTGTGTAGCAAATCAGACGATTCGCAAAATTGGATAAAATCGAATTTCGTGCAGTAATAAAATACTAGATGGCTGGGAAAATGACCACGGAAATTCGAAATATTTTTCTAGATTTATGGCGGATCTACTCCATCATTTTCGACCATCAGCTTCTGGGTGAGCAAGTTCAAACGTGGCCACATGAACACAAGTGACGAACCACGCAGTGGACGTCCAAAAACCGCTACGAACGATGAAATGGCCGACAAGATTCATGGTGTTGTGTTAGCAGATCGCCCATTGAAGCTGAAAGAGATAGCAAACTCAACAGGCATCTCAGAGAAACGCGTTGGCCATATCCTACACGAAATTTTGGTTATGAAAAAGCTCTCGGCGCGATGGGTACCGCGTTTGTTCACATCGGAGCAAAAAGGAAATCGAGTGACCGTTTCGAAGGAGTGTCTGGCCAGGATTCAACGCAATCCAAGGATTTCTTCATACGTTTCGTCATACCGGAGACCAAGGAACAGTCGAAGAAGTAGACTTTTTCGGGCGAATTAGCTCCGAAGAAAGCAAAGACCATTCCATCGGCCGGAAAGGTCATGGCGTCAATTTTTTGGGATTCCCAAGGTGTGATCTCATCGACTATCTGCAGAAGAGAAAGACGATCACGGGGCAATACTACAGCGATTTATTGACCCGATTCGATGCAGTATTCAAGGAGAAGTGGCCTCGTTTGCAGCAGAAAAAAGTGCTTTTCCATCACGACAATGCACCAGCTCATTCATCCCACATCCTCGTGTCCAAATTAAATGAGTTGTGCTACGAATTAGTCTCTCATCTTCCATATTCACCGGACCTAGCCCCCAGTGACTTTTTCCTATTCCCAAACCTGAAAACATCGCTGGCACGAATAAGATTTACCTCTAATGAGGAGGTCATAGCCGCTACAGATGATTATTTTGCAGACCTCGAAACATCGTACTTTTCCGACGGCGTGAAGAGATTGGAGCGTCATTTGAAGAAGTGGATTGATCTTCGAGGAAACTACATCGAAAAATAAAAATAAAAAATCACACCAACAGCGTATTTTTCTTGTCGATTCCGGAAACATTTCAAGTCGCCTCCATAATCTCATCCAAAATCATTCATAAATATTAAATCTTCTTGTTTTGTATGTTTAATATCATTCCTATTACTTCTTCCTCGTATATACATATTATCTTCTGCTTCTTCTTCTAAAATTTCTGCGTAGGTTGGTTGCAGCTTTTTTAGACATACTTATTCTAACAATTACTACCATCAAAATTTAATAGAGAATAGTGGTTTCTACTATGTCAATAGATGTTTTATAATTTTGTGGTCAAGAACATTTTAGCGGATACAGTTGCCAAATCTCGAAAACTGCTTATTTTATAACGATATATCTGTCAAACATAATGGACAATTAAGGATATCAATTCATTATTTAGCACTAATCGGAAATATTTCAAAAGTTACAGTTGCCAGTATCGTGAAAAGTAGTCGGTTTTGAAATTTTATATATACCTCATATCAGAAAATTCAGGCACAGTAATTTAGCAGTGAAAACTATATAGGTACATATTTGTATAATCTAGCAACTTTCAGACACTACAATTTGTCTATTTCATCATTAAAGCGGTAAATATTTATATTAATTCAACCGTCCGCTTGAAAAGGTATGTAGAGATATATACAGCAATTCGACAAAAGGAAGAAATAATTGATCTTGTATTTTTCATATTATCCATATTCTAGCAAATATCTTTGATAAGTTAATCTCTTCTCTCAATTTACACATTATATTATCTCTTTCCAGTCAGATAGATTGGTACTTCGCAAGTTGTAAACAAAATATTAATTTTCGATTTACGACATCAACTGAAATACTACATAAGTTAAGAATTAAATATCGATTTATAAGTTCGAAGATGTTTAAGATGTCTCTTCGTATTGAATAGCCTACGTAATCTAACGAATATTTTTACAAGTGGGCATAAAAATACGAAACAGAACAGCTGCTATTTACGCTAAAATCTAGGAGGCGACGCGTGCCAAGTTTTATATAAAAGCATCAAGAAGCCGGCTTATCGTTAGCGAGATTTTTTCGACTTTTTTTATTATTATTCCCGTAATAATAAAATATATGTACCGGGGAAGAATGTGGTACGAACGGGATTCAAGTTCTGCCGGCGAAACCGAAACGGTATTTCGGTTTACTTGGCTGTCCGGCCAATGTAAATATTTAAAGTTACGTTGTATAATGTTTCAGTTCCTGAACAATATGGGTCACTTCCTTCGTAATAATTATTATGGATGAAGAGAGAAGAATGGACGTACTATGTTATTATTCTAACGTGCATGTGTTGATAGATATTTTTATTATTATACACACTGTTTTGCTTAAATTATTTGGAATAATTTGAATACTAAAAAACTGGATGTGCTCATTACAGATTATTTTTTATTAAGTTTTGGCTTAGTTAGGTACTTAATAATTTTAAACGGAATATATGTAGTTATCCTTTATTTTCATAACGATTTTGTCAATGGCGTTGATAAATATGAAAATTACACTGCAAAGGGTAATTAATTCTGTTCTGGAATAAATCGTTAATTAATTGTAATCTGGAATCTGGAATAAAATGATTAGAAATGGAAAGATATCTGGAATTAAGAAATAAGTATATAAAGGTCATAAGAAGTGCATATTACGATATGGAGCCAGAACAATGTCATGACATAGACTATTGTCTTTTATCTACGATTTAAATCTATATAGTTTCTATTCTGCTATATCTACCTTTTGTAATATATAATACTTTGAGTCTGGAACCGAGGTTTGTTTCACAAATGCCATCAATAATTATTTTCATTAATATCAAGATATTTAAAACAAGAATATGTTTTTATTTTCATCCATCGTGCCAGTTTAATTATTAAAAAAAAATCAAAATCCTCTCCATATTAGTTAAAGCATATATTTCTACTTTTAGAGACATACATATGTATATTTCTGTTTATTCATGAAGTAATTATTGAAATGTTAGCAATTGCTTGTTGATTGAATATAATATTTTAATGAAATAGCGAATCTTAAGTAAAATAAATGACCGAATGGTGATTCTGACGCATAAAGCAACACATTCAATGTAGGTTCAAAGAATATTTTGTCGTTAACTTAGTTGTAGGTATTGGCTTTTGTTGCTTCTCTGCTGTTACTTTGTTCAACTTGGCCAGTTGGTAATAGTAAAAGTATCATATTTCTTAAAATAAAACACAATACCCTTCCAATCTCAGCAAATTAAAAATATCATCACTTCCTTATGTATGTACACTGATTTTGATATGGTCTCATCGAGCGGCATTTTCTCTATTACAAAAGTGTTTTATTGAACACACAATACAAGTTATAGATACATGTTACAGAACAAACCGAAAAGATAATAAAAAAATCCCCGGAATTTCTAGCTTCAATCAATTCAAAAGGCAATTATGAATATATTGCATACTTCTATTACTACGCAGAAAATAAAACTAAAAATTACGATAAGGCGAAAGTGAATTCATTATAATTTTCTATAAAAATAAAATTATAGATTTTTTATTTATTTTTACAAGGAAGGCTTTTTTGGCAATTCGAATTACACAAAATATTGTTCTTTCCCCATAAACATAATTTAGACGCACAGTGCTTTGAACACTGTCAGCGACTATAGCAGGAAAGAAATATTTTTTCTTTGGAAATATCTATTACAAAAAGAAATTTCTGTTGTCGGATATTAAACTCTGAACGTGAATACAACGTTTGTAAAATCCTATACTTTGTGTCTAGTTATAATAATAATAATAGTTTATTAACCCAGCAGAAAATATCCAATTACAGGGTAATACACACATATGTATGTATAATATATACAATATGTGCAATATATACATATATACAATATGTACAATGTATAATATATAATATATACAATAGAAAACTTAAAATCCTTAATGCGTAAGATTGAAAAACAAAATAAAAAGCACAAGGAAAAGGTCATTACAAATAACATGAGTGTGTCATTAGGTGATACAAATTGGTTTGCTTGTGATATGAGAACTATCTGCTGATAAATATATAATAATATAAAAGAGACAGACAAAAGCATTATATAATAAAATAAATTATGAGTTATGTTATATAAGATATATTTACGTAGATTATAGATTTGATGTGCATTGCATTCGAAAACAAGTTTCACAAACTGGTGATAATTAATCGAAAAATATCCAATCTATGATTATAGTTATTGTAAGTTCTGTGCAAAGTATTGAAAGTTGGTACAACTTGTTCTGGTTAGTGCTCAAAATAACTGTTAACTAATATTTTGGAGGCTTCTTGTTCTCAATAAACACATCTTGAATATCTTCTACGGTAACAGCATCAGCATTTTTTTAAAGATAAAACGTAAGTATATTCGTAAGTTCAATTACGAATATTTCCTTATATCGAGACGTTTTTATTCCGGTATGTAGTACACAATTTCTCATATATCGTGATTTGCTCTCTTAACAGAGCCTCGGCTTTAGCTATGTCGTGATTGGCCATGAATTCATTTGAATTCAGGCCAAAGCAGCTTTAATTCAGTCATCAATCGTTTATCATAATTTAATCGTTTTGATAACAACTTCTTTCTGCTCCATTATCTGATTGAACAATGGACCTTCGAAAATAGTACGGATATGTAAGATAAATGAAACTTCTTGTGCAGTTTTAGTTTCTAAAGTTTTTAAAAGGAAAAATGTCAAGTGGCTTCAATAGACCATGATAAATTGAAGAAAGAATGGTTAGTTTGACTTTGCATGTCGATTAAATCAACTTTTGCCTGACTATGTAGCTGAAAATGTAAAATTACTTTCCAAACATGTCCTTTCTTCTTTTTCCATTTTTCCAATTTCCTGATCTTCATAGTAGGAAGTAAGGAATAGTAATACAATACAAAAGGAAATATTTTCTTACCTCTTTAAGTTTTGATATTGCTCTCGCGCTATGACATGATAATGGGTTTTTTTCGAATTTAGCTTCTCAATCTCATCGGAAAATTTCTCTTTCTTGCATCCAATCATTTTAGAAGTTGGTCTCTCCTGTTGGTATTCTATTGACATACAAAGTTGCTCTGTTGTTATAGCGGGTTTACACATGCATGGATTTACTGGCGCCAACAACAGTTGGTACGCCAGTAAATAACACTGTCGTGTGTAAACATTAACTTGCGTGAAAGTAAAAGTTGTGCATGTATGGACCGAAAAAGTCAGCAGTCTTCTGAAATTTACTTGCGCCAGTCATGTGTTTTTGCAATGATAAAAAAAATTACTGGCGACCTGCAAGTGTAAACAAAAAGCGGCGCGCTTTTTCGCCAGTTGTGAATTGATTGTGGATATGTATAGTATTTAATCCTTTAGCTCTACTAGTAGATTTTTGCAATCGATTTGATATTTTGCTAACCCTTTTCTCTCTTAAAATATTTGACACTATTCGCTTCTGTAGGTTGCGCTTCATATACTGAAATCAATTTAAAAATTGTACTTAAAATTATATTTTAATTACTTAATATAATACAGAAGAATTAATGACGCAATATCTTATTAAGAACTTTAGTTTTATTAAAAAAAAAACTCTAAATATCATGTGTTATAAATAATTTTAACATTAAGCTGTAAAAATCATCTGCCATTAATGTTACAATCTTCTCCAAGCTTTCTATAGTTCTAACTTTACACAACTTTGCATTAAGACAACTGCCACAATTTTAATTTAATCCTTATCCTTAAAATTTTTATTTTGTTTCAGGATGAAAATATGTCCCCTGGAGACTCAAGCGATAGCAGTGACGGAGAGGGTCCCGAAATGGACTTAAAAGAAGAAGCACCATCGATGACGATCGCATCTAAATCCATTAATTCATCACAACCCCATAGCACGGGCTCAGCATCGACGGTAACAACCAGTGCTTCAGTTACGGCTTCGTCGAAAAACCAGCAACCAACAGCATCGACCGCCGCCTCAACCCAGGCAGCCTCGATTCTTCCGCCTCTAGTTTACCAAACGGCGCAAGGTATGATGTACGCGACGCCATCTAACGGTAGTGTGATATTCAGTCTCGCACAGGCCGATCCAAATTTAGGCCATGCGCAACAATTAATAATACCGTTATCGGTGATGACCGCCAACGGCCAGGGAGAGTTAGACTTGTCGAAGAGGAAGTGACCGTTGTTGTTGGTATTATAGCAGTCGTGGTCGTGGTCTTCGGATTGAGGAAAAGAATAAGTTAGTCACGTCCCATCTTTCCGGCTCTTATTCTCCCTTCTGGTGCCGTGGCCCGCACAGTAAAACGCTTCCCGTTCCGGTTTCTTTCGAACGCAATACAGTACAATGTAATAACAATAACAATAAGAATAATAACAATGCTCAAAGAAAGAAAGAAAGATACACAGCGAAACGTACGATTATACGATATGGCAAATACGTGTCGGTGTTTATATGTTGTGTTCATCGTTTCCTCGTCATAATTTACTATTTTCGGCGGTGGACAACGGAACTACGGAATATGATGACACGCGAAAGGCGCACCACGCCATGCATTTTATGTATGATGTGAATTTCTAATCGATTCGTGGATATTTTCAGCGTTGGTACTACCGTTTACGGAAATACGTTTTCGTTTCGAAAATAAATACAAACTTGAATAATGCTAAGTTGAGATGAAAAAAAAAAGCAAAACTCACAACCATGTAAAAATAACTAGGATTAGGATAATCTGTGAGAGTTTGTGCATAGCGCATGTGTCTCCATAGCTGTCAGAAATGTCAAGTAACGCACTATCCCATGGTGTTGCTAATAAACTTATGCACATCAAATAAATCCATACTTTTCGAGAATTTTACAAATTCCGGTTCATTCATTTTTTAATTTACTTGCAATTTCGAGTTTCATTATTGATTAACTCATTCACTAAGATATTCATCAATAATAGAAAGTATCCATCGATATAAAATAGATGACAGTATTCTGGTATGCAAGTTGTCTGCTGTACAATTTACACTCGTTGCCAGATAAATGTAGTACAAGCATTTTTTTTTTAATTTTCTGGTGTAAGTTCGTCTTACAATAATAAAATTTCACATTTTTGACATATATGTAATTTAATGTTGTACTACATTTATCTCGCCATGATTGTACACTTCAAAACCAGTTGTTTTCGCAAACTCTATGAAACATCTTACACAGATGTAAAGACCTGTCAGCAAACAAATGATCTTATTCTTCACGTCCAAGTCTATTGTTAATAAATCTTCGGACATGAGATAAAATGAAATAACAATGAAATAACAATGAAAACACAACTTTGAACTGATTTTTTAAACTTTTAGCAAATACATTCGTTAATATAACTGTAAAAAATCTGGAAAACATTTAAAGTTTCTGTGACTGAATAATAACAAAACATTTTGACGATATTTCATATATTTTCAAATTTTCAAAAAGTGCTCGAATTTGCTCCAGTGGCGTAGGTTAATTAAGGTATGTGTAATCAAATCAAACTAAAAATCTGAATAAATTCGAACATAAGTATTTATGAGGTATGGTAATTTATGGAGCAGATCATTTTTGAATCCTGTTATTAACAATAAAGAAACATTACTATTCAAAAATGACTCCTCACTTTAAAACACTCACACTCTCATGAACTCTCCGATCAGAATTTATATGTTAATTGTAAATATTCATATCATACTCTACAAGGGCGAAAGCTCTCGCTTGTAGTAGTCCATGCAGATGGTAGCTGTGTATTTTTATTTCTTCTAGTTGAAGCCTGCACCTCCAATAATCACTGGGCGAATCCCTTGTTTCAGATTGTCGTTCTTCTAATCCCCTATGAAATATAAATTAAAAAACACTAATTTTCACGTTCTTTTGCGATTTCTTCGATTGTAATTTTAAGAAGTGTTTATAATATTATTTGTTTTACTGTACAGTGATAATACCAAGAAACTTAAATGCGGCCTTTGCAGTGGCGTAGATTTAACACCAATGATTTCAATAAATTGGGAAGATCGATTTTTGATAGCACACGTATGTGTTTGATTTTTCACTCGCTTAGAACCTGCCTCCATAACTTTTTGAAAGGTCCAAAATTGGCCACGTCTAATACTATTAGCAGATAATATAATTGAAAGAAGTAAAACAAAATCAGTATGTCGACAGCAACTTTGACCTACACTTTGAAATATATGACTTGACAAATTATCCCCTAAGACCTTCATTCTCTGAGATTTTCTATAATAAGGCTACTGTGTTGAACCAGTCTTCGAAAATAACTTCGTCGAATGCTGCATGTTTTAGCCTATTATAGATGGCAACCTCGCAGCTAACCCTTTTCGCCTCTAGCGTGGTTTATACGTCGAATTATTGTGACTTGCTGGCACACCCCATCCACTTTTGCTCCTAAAGAAACGACTTACATTAATGGCGAAACGTCGAATTTAGTAAGTTTTTGTATATATTTTTTTGTACTTTATTATTTTATTTTACTTTATTGAGTGGTACATAGCCCAGGATCCCTTAGAATAACATTTTATTAAGACATCTTTAAAGTAATCCTGTTTGACGGTACCTACCTATTTTTAAATGGAGTTTTGCCTATTATCGATGATTATGCAGCTTTCTGTTGTGTTTGAACAAAATGTAGCATACCCATACACTAACAAATAGTTTTCCTTCTGGTTGCATGATTATGGAAACATGTGTAAAGTGATTAGTCCCATTTTAGAGTTTTTTCTCACCCTTACTAGAGTAGAGTGCTTACGTAGTAAGAAATAGTATTCTACAAGCTTTGAAACTAACACGCACACAATAACCTTGGGTGTGATTCGCGTGTTAAGACAACTACTACTGGTTCTTGACTGGTTTATTTATTAAATATTTTTAATTAATAAAATACGTCAATTTTTTTCATCTTAATCTTTTATTGAAAGTTAGACATTATGTTTCAATATTAGTATGAGAAAAATGTCCGCATCTGGAAGCCGCATAAACCTGAGCCTTCTTAATTACATTTTTCATCACTTTTTGGTAGGTTTGTGAAAGAATATTTTGATTTTTTCCCAAATATTCTTCAGCTGCCCTACAATATTTGGCCTGTTTGCATAAACATTATTTTTTACAAATTCCCATAAAAAGAAATCTGGAGCCGTTAAATCGGATGACTTTAGGGCCCAATGACATTCAAAATTCATTGTATCGCTAGTTGTGTGATAACATGCTCCGTCCTGCTGAAACCAAATATTTTGCAAGTTCGGTTGTTGAATTTGAGGAACTACAAAGTTTTGCAGCATATCGCGGTAGCGCTTGCCAGTGACAGTAATAGAATTATCTGCAGGGTCTTCAAAAAAATAAGATCTAATTACACCTTTAGTTCAATACCACACTAAACTGTGATGAATAAGCTCACGATGGAGATGAAGTAATCGTTCATGGATAACACAAGGGTTTGTAATGCCCAGATATGACAACATCATTGAAAGAAAAGGTTGTGTTAACATGCAGATACAATATTTATTAATAAACACAAATAAAACGCAAAAAGAGTTACAATTAAATCGAAATATATTCTAAAAGTATTCAAAAATAAAATGGATACCTATTTAATTTTTTAGACAAAGCGGTTATTGTAACTTTACGATGAATTTTGAGTGACCTCAGAAAGCATGATGTGCTAATAACTGCTAGTTTGGCTGCTACTGTCAATGAAAGTTGACACTGGATCTCGCCGTTGGCTCCTCCAACAATTGCATTACTCTGACCCTAAACCGCAGCTTTTCTTTTACACTCAACGCTGCAGATGAGATAATACACTATTGAAAAAGCAACATCTTCATCAATTTCTTTCTCTCTTCTGATCAAACTGTCATATCTTTTTGATTTAAATACTCCAACTTTTAATCTTCAGCTTCTAATAATGATTTGCCAATAGATAAAAGTTGTGAAGGCAATATGTGTATTACACAATGTAATAAACAACAAAATAGATATGGAACATAACATAGTAAATCTATCTTTAGTATGTGAACAAAATGTAGCTGATCAAATAGCAAAAGAAAGCCTTAATAATGAAACTAAATATGTACGCGATGCATTTCAATTCAATCTTTGAAACGATCCCACATAATCTCACATGATTGTTTAATCTGAACACTGTTTATTTGAATTAACCTAGTATACTTACCTGATCTTTTGCATTACTCTGCTGCTTCTTTCCATAATTTCGATACAGTGAAACTATTGTGATATTTTTGTTTTTTATTCCAAACTGAACTACGAATAAATACAGCACTAATTATTTCTTCCATGCCCGCATCCTAGCTGTGTGATAGGTAATTATGAAAATATACGAAGCTGAAATCCTATTATTTTTAGGAAATAATAGATAGTTCTTTTAGTATAGACTGGGAATCCATTCTGAAGTAACACGGCCGCCACCGTCTTTTTTTAACAACAACAACAAACGAGCACTACTTATTTCAAATTTTGTAAATAATGGTTGTGAAGACAGAACGATACATTCTTGTTATTAAAAAAAAACAATTGAGAAGTTTGAACTAAGATTTTGAGTATAGTTTTCCAAATTTCTGAAATAAGATTTATTCTACTAATTCTATCCCAAGTAATAATAATTGAAATAATCTTTATTAAGAAGAAAACGTACTTCAAAACAGTTTCTTGACATATGTTATACGTTATAAACGCATACCAACTCTGAAAAATCATAAAACACTGTTGTGATAAAAATTATTGTGCGCTCAGGATTGTTTACATGTAAATATATAAAACGCATACATGCTAATTAAAAAAAAGGAACCTTGAAATGCTTGAAAGTGATGAGTGATGAGTGTGATATACATATGTATGTGAAAGATTCTGTGGTATACGTAAGCTTATAATTTATCTGAAAATGTCGTTTAGCTACTCAATATAACTTTATAACAATGAGATTACAAGTGTAAGAGCGTCATCATCATCTATTCATTTTCAAACTTTAAATGATTTATAAATAATATTGTAGGATATAAATTAGGTTTTTAATGCCTACAACATGTCAACATTCCATACAATAAAACCATTTTTAAGTTTGAAATATCAATTTAAATTATCAATCCATATGTTGCTTATTGTTAGTTGAAATTTTTGGCGTTATTTCTCATTACAATTTAAGCTGTTTCCAACTGATTTGTGAAATTAATAGATTAATTTACAGATGCAAACCGATGTGATGTAAATGCCTTAAAATGGTTAGAACTTAGATTATAGAACTATCGACATCTTCAGGTAAGTTTTAAATATTTTGACAATAATATTGCCAAAACAGAGTATAAATTTTGAGAAGAGTTATGTACTAGTGTACTTATTGTTATATTATCTTAACTTATAGTATGACACACTTGTTAGACTGAAATTTTCTAGTTTCATTTTTATTATGTAATTAATAATTGTAATAATCCACCCATTTTGTTTCGCTTAAGTTCTTAATGCTAGTCATTTTTACGTTTTCTTAGGATAGTTTATTATTATTATAAATCTGTTACTTAATATTCGTAATATTGTTCTTTTGTTGTTAATCATAATTACCGCATTGTATTGTTTCTGAAGTCTATATTCATCGAAGGGTTGAATGTTATGATGTGACGTATTTTTATTAATTAATGATTAATTTATTAAGTTGTCGTGCAATTTTAACGATCATTATTTAAGTGCAAAAATTAATGAAATGTAAAGATATTGTAACATTTATATTAAGAGCTACGGCAATATAAAACAGTACGTGCCTTTTTGAAAACTTCTTTCCATAACATATCCGATTCATTTTTCTATTTACCATTTTAAAATCCCGTACCAAAAGAAATTGTGTTATCCCTAATTTATATTTATGACATTGTCACAAAAAAAAACAAGTTGGAGTTCTTATTTTTATCCTATTTAAATATGCGTATTTTATTTTGATATGTATGGCATGACAGAAATCAAAATCGTTTGACATAATTTGAACCTCAAACTTTATTTTATTCTGCGTTTATATTTGATTGTCGTTTCTAATTTTGGCGTGGCTAGAGAATGTTTGTAGTAATGAGCTGTAGAAGTCTAGACGATTAAGACGAATTAGAATTTTCTTCATTTAATTTAAAAGATATAGATATTCATAAATAAATTCAATAGGTTTTTTACAAAATATCCAAAAACATCTGAAGCCTGCGAGTAACTATGAAAAATAACCGCTTTTATAATCTGACAGTTCGCAAAAGTATTTTAACAAATAGAACCCTCAAAATTATAAAAATGACTTCATTCTTGAGATGGGTATCAATAATTAGACATTTCAAAATATGATAATATAAAAATAACTTCTTATAAGTCGGAATAAAGATACTTTCGTAGTGATCAAAAATATTTGTCGACTTAGGCATACCATATAATATCAGGCAGATGTCAGGTATTTGTTGTCTATAGGGGCACAATATATTAAATGGGGTACATTTTGATAATAACAAACGAATGAAATCTCTTAGTATAGAGCCATTCATGTTTCCATGTTTGCGCAAATTGCTAATATCATATTTACCGTTCTTATTATCAGTTACTAATTTACCAACAAAATATTTCATTTGCTTTACAGGAAATTCGACTATAACGCAATCATCTTTCTTCAGTCCTGAAGTAGGGCAATAAAATGTTCTCAATTGAATCTATCGATAAAAGTGGCTTGCCGCTAACATCTGAATAATTTTCGTTGTTAAATCTCTTTTAGAACATGGGAAAAGATTCTTCATGAGTTTGCCTACACCGTTTTTATTTTTTCTTATAACATTTTCCCGTTTAGGAATTGGTTTCTTTGCTTTTCTCTTTCTTAAACTATTTCTTCAAATTCCTGTTTAACCGATTTATGAGTTACAATGCAATTATTCCTTTTTTTTTCTTGTATCGAATTAAGTCGACTTTTTAAGTTTTTTGTTACTGATGAGTTAACATCTCACTATTGCCATTAGAATTACTTATTTAATTTTGAACATCTGCCAGGTTCGTTCAGAATCTTGTTGTAGTTGTGATGTGGAGGTTTTGGATTGCATGGAATAATTAAAAACTTCACTTAACATGAAGGACTATTTTTGCTGGAATTATTGCTTGTTTAGAAGCCGAATGTATTAATCCCACAATGTTTTATTAAAACTGGTATACCGGGATGGCACGCACATCATCCATGAATCTAATGCAGCATTGTAATATGTTTGCAGAAGACCAGACACAGACACGTCAAAGTACAGTTTCTGATTCGTGTCGAATTTTGAAGAATCAGTAACTTTCGCAAAAGCTGTCACGACAAACAATGTGTATTCATCCAACTTGTCGGTTGCGCGGCACCGCATTCAACATATACTGGTTTTGATGAAGCTGTAGCTAAACCTGAACTAATTACAAATATTGTACAGAATGTTGTCACAAGGGCTCCTCTTTCACCACTAATAGCTTAATTCAGGTGCCTTTAGCTGCGATTATGCGTTTGGGTTTCTACAAAGTCGTCGTACCATCAAGATGGAACCTGGCCTCCTGAGTATCAGTCCTTCTAAATTGTCGTAAAACATTCCAACGTTTGTGTTGGTTCAAAGATGTGGCGGCTTAGAAGCTGCAATGTTCTGGTTTTCGTAAAGCTAAGTTATAGTTTCTTTTTCTAAAACCTTGCAACCTGTCAATTTCTGCCTTTTGTTTTTCTGGCCAACTCTATGTTGCATTTAAGTTGTGATAGTTGTCCGTTAGATAAGCCTTCATTTGAAATACACTCACTCGACGCGTCAGAATTGCTCCACAACAAGCATTCTCAGGCCCTGAAATTCATGAGGTTTGCTTTTAACAGGTTACTGGTGTACCTACCGTATTATATCCATCAAATTACCTAAAAATGTTTAAATATTTTGCACCCAACTTTTTCGGGATTGTTAGCAACATATTTTTTCCAATAATTGCATTTAGAAGCCAAAGTGCCATCTCTATACTTTTTTCCACCCTGTATATCATTCAATAATTTTACTAAACTTGCAAGCAAAGTCGCACAAATTTCTTGCAACAATGTAACAAAAATTGATATACAATCCTAATTTCTAACTTGCAACATTTTATTACGATAATAATAATTAATAAATAAATAAATATTACGACTGTTGCGATAAAAAAACAACTGCACCTGCCAGCATTGAAAAATGTTGTCTATTTCTAAAAATGTTGTGTTATTTCTAATTGATTGAACAATGTGATGACACATCGTTCAAATGTTGATTAAACTGAAAAACGTCCCTCCAGAGAATTGAATACAACGACGTTAACTTAATCGATTGAACAATGTGATGACACATCGTTCAAATTTTCTGCCTATAAACGACGAGGAGCGACGTAATGAAGTTAAAGTTTTTTGTAAAGAAATAGTGCTTTCGGAAGCAGAAAATTGTCCCATTAAACAACAAATTAACAACACTTTTTTGTCTTTTTTACATATCGTCAGAGTTGTGAATACATTTTCAAGAACTGTTCTAACAACTGTTTCTGTATTAACTTCATTTATAATTTTTGTTCCTATTAAATATGCATTATATGAAAAAGTTGGATATAGTTAAACTTATAAGGTTGTATATTATGGAATTATAAAAGTAACTCCACGTGAGAGCATGTGCTTCATGTCTGCATTACAAGATAAAATATACTTTAGCGCGCAAATAAAATTTCAAAGATCGCTCTAAATATTCCTTCGTGATTACTAACAGTGTACATAAAACAAAAGCTTCCATAAGACTCTTTTCATTCCAATTATATTCCAGTTTATTCGCGTCTATTTTTAAATTAATAGCACGGTTATGCATCTGTATGGAGTACTGATACTAAAATTTCTAAAACTGTAACACTTCCGACATGTACGCAAGGATATTAACTAGATTCTAAATATTAATATTACCAGTAGAGAACATTTTGAAGTGAATTCCAACCATTTACACACATACACATTTTGCCTGTACGCATCTAGTTTAGTCAATGTCTAATTTTGGATAACACAGTTTCGTCAATAGCATATATACCCTACATCCAGCACACATACATCTGTAAATATAACTATTTTAAGTCTTTTAGGTCTCTTTTTATATCCTATAGTTAAAATACAAACTGCCAAGTATTTGTTAGACATTTTTGTAACGTGTGACGACGATGTGTAAATAAAAATCAAAACAAACTACGTGAATATACAGAAATGAACAATATATCATATAAAATATATACTTTTGTAATAAGCCGCTTGAAATACATACATAATATGTATGTAAAACTTTAAGCAATAATTATACGATTTTTGAGCAATTAATGACTAGAGATATGTTAGGGCTAGTTTCAACGATTGGGTGATCTGAAAACGTATAATTTTTGTTTGATTTTCATTTATGATCATACATGTATACATTCCTAGAATATGTATGTGTATGCACCATTGTGGAACAATAATAAAATTTATAAATAATATTTTGCCGTGTTTTTCTTCTAATTTTGTTGCGTAAGTTATCGAGCTGCAGTCCATGTATTACATATATGAATAAATCGATTTAAAAAGTCAATGACTTTTTCCTGGGCTTCATAAGCTTGCCGATTCTGTAACCTGTTTCAGTTATCTATACAGGTATGTATTTAATTTTAGTGTAGTAAATGATGTATTCAGTACATATACTCCAAACATGGTTTTTGCTCTTTGTCTTTTAATAGAATTTTATTTATTTATGTGTAATTTACTACGTTTTCCACAGAAGAATAATAATATTCCGTTGGAATATTATTGGAAAGAAATATTTCCGTTATGTAAAAATATGGCTAATTTTGAATTGATCTGTGAATAGTAAAACATGTCATTCCAACAATCGTAATCCAAGTAGTGCCCTGCGTGTAAACCAGGCCTATGTGTGGCCGAATATAGGGGACTAGGACAGGACGCAGCACTCCATTTATATATTGGCGACCACTCATTATCTGCTTTACACGCATTAGGCATGTACTGGAATTTGTATTTAGTAAATAAAAGTTTTGCTTTAATGCTACTATAATTTCTCTGGGAAAGTTCATCAGACCAGTATTATTTTTTGGAGAAATCAAAGCCTTTATTTATTATAATGGAAATTCCCCACTGAAAAAATCAAATCTAATTTTAAAAAGATATTTCGTCGGCCATGTACTATATATTATATACCCTATAAGCGATCCCTCTCGCTACGTGCACTGTAAAAAATAGCAGTAAAATTACATAGATAAACATCCTAACATTACAGTGAAAATAGTCGTACAAAATAATAACATGAAGATATACATATATATTCACTGTTAAATTACAATGGGTTGACAAAAAAACGTAAAATATGTAGTATTACGACAACGTTATATGTAACAACACAGTATTACTTTGTGCATTACAAAGGTGTAATGAATCTTACTGTTTAGTTTGCTTTATCACCCTGATATACATTGTAAATCTCCAAACAGTAATTGTAAATTTATTATTTTATTTTTGCCCGTGGTTGTAAAAAAATGCAAGTCGAGCAGAAACATGCAATGCATCCGCAGCGAGGTGGATATTGGGTACACTGCAATACAAATGCACTCTAGATACTAGCGTCCATGTGTGCAGTTGTGTTACATGAATTAGAAGGAGGCATAAATGAATGTATCGTCATCTTAGAAAGTTTTTGATTTTACAATAATATATTGATATAATTAATGAAAATGCTGTTGCTTTTAGATTTATTAGCATCACAGAATATCGAACTATAGACACATGCATATATGTAGATGTAATTTATTATTTATACTGGAATAGAAACTAGCATTTTTGCATAAATATAGGTACATATATACTGCTTAATTGAGTGAGTATTTGTACCATTACACCACTATTTAATTAATATACTAGCATGATTTGTAATGTTACAAATACAAACTGTGTAACTAAAGTCATGATTTGTAAAATCGCATATTCCGCTTGGTTATTTACTAATGGAATAGAAAAATTACATCAAATAGTAATTTTACTATGGTAATCGTGGGTAACAAAGTTGCCCGCGATTATCTTTGTAAATTCGCATAGAAATTTTTTTCAGTGTGGTCATGCTGCGTACCGATCGATACCGTCCATCTCTCTGTCCGTCGTATTTTCAAGTAATTTCATAAAGTTAACAAAGGAAGATCACCAGACAGTTTATTACGTAAACAAATATATGAACCATGTGTGATTGGTGTTTTGCTGGCCATACTGTCAACGTCTACAGCATCTAAAATTCAAATTGAGACTTAACGAGACTAACCGTAAGAGCCTACAACGTTTCGTAATTAAGATTTTTACTCGACTTCCTCGAACTAAAAATGGTTTGTTTTGTAAGTTAATAATTTGTATTACATAATACAGGCTGATTGGTGAGAATGGCCTATTAAAAGTATTTACAAACGGAACGGTATTTTAAAACAAAATTTTACAGTTGGATACGGTTCGATATGAACTATCACGTGAAAATATTCTTAAATAAATATCACTTCCGGTTAACCGGAAGTAGGCATCAACTTCGGTTTTTAAAATAGCATGCTATAAAATAAATTACAAATTCAGCTTCTATGATAAATTTTACACATATCTCATGTATCATAGCCAGCCTTTCCTTCTGAGTTATTCACAATTAAAGAAAAAAAGTGACAGATACCGATCTTACTTTATAGTGATATTACGTCACGTAGGAGTAAAAGAAATGAATGAAATTTTGCAGACGCATTGCTGATAGTATGTAGTTACATAACATTTGAAGTTCTTCTCTGTATCATTATACAGTGTGTTTAAAAACTACGTTGCTTATAAATAAGTTCAATCTGCGGAAAGTAGATTTTTTAAATGGAAAGATATACATTTCATTAGATATTCTGATTCTACAAAAGATTCTCTTTTAATCTGTATTAGGTGTTCCTATACCTAAAATGGGAGGTGAATAAGTTATAACGATTTAATTAGTCTCCGTACCAAAAATGCTCAGATCTGTCAATTTACTGAAGCAAGGGTGCTTAGCTCATTTGTTTTACATACTTACTTGCCACTTATTTTGACGTCTGTCAATTTGTTAATCGTATTTTCGTAAATTCTTCGCATTGAATTATAGGAATAAGAGATCCTTTAGGCAAATAACACCAGATGCTATTTGGAGAGCAACAATTATAGGAATACGTCTCCGAATATAGAATGCCTCAATAGAAACGGTTGCCATATCGAACCATTTATATAACTTATTTATTTACGTTATTATTATTGTTGTTCTTATAATTTTTCTACTGTATCTTTTTTATTATTTTAATTGTGCCTAATTTGTTATTACTAATTATTTACACCTTTGATGTAAATTTACTTTATGTTGATTATTCAAATACCGTTTGTTGGGAGTATCTAAAAGAATTCTTAAATAATCTAAATTTTTTACTAATATTGTTCTTTACCATTGTTCTACGAACATATCGGCTGCTAATCGGCTGATGATTGGTTGTAAATGTTAGTATCTTTTTGTAAACGTTCGATACGTTTACTTTACTATTTGATTACATTCACTTTGCATAATAAATAAATTCATGATTAGGTACTTGATTTGGTCTATTCTCAATGCTAATCCATTATAAAACCACATACTGAGAAAAATGTATTGTACAGAAGCGAAAACAATGTTATTACAGGTAAAATAAAAATTGTAAAAAAATACTAAGATTACAATATGATTGGTAACAAATACAATAATTTTTTGTTGTTGTAAAGTAAATATTGTTTACCCTAATTATTGTACTGGTGCAGATCTATTTCTCTGAGTGTACGCGAGAGCAACTAACTAAAATGATAGACATCAAAATAAATGGCCAGTAAGTATGTAAAACAAATGAGCTAAGCACCCTTGCTTCGGTAAATTGACATATCTCAGCATTTTAGGTACGGAGGTTAATTAAATCGTTATAACTTATTCACCTTTCATTTTAGGTATAGGAACACTAATACGGATTAAAAGGGAATCTTTTGTAGAATCAGAATATCTAATAAAATATATACCTTTCTATTTAAAAAATCTACTTTCCGCAGATTCAACTTATTTATAAGCAACTAAGTTTTTAAACAGCCTGTATAATGTTACAGAAAAGAACTTCAAATGTTGTGTAACTACACAATATCAGCTGTGCGTATGCAAAATTTCATTCGTCTCTTTTACTGCTACGTGACATAATATCACTATAAAGTAAGATCGGTATCTGTCACTTTTTTCTCTCAGAAGGAGTGGTATTTAGGTATAGGGTATGATACATGAGATATGTGTAAAATTTGTCGTAGAAGCTGAATTTGTAATTAAATTTATAGCATGCTATTTAAAAAATCGAAGTTGATGCCCACTTCTGGTTAACCGGAAGGTATATTTATTCAAGAATATTTTCACGTGATAGTTCATATTCAACCATATCCAACTGTAAAATTTTGTTTTAAAATTTCGTTCCGTTTGTATAATACTTTTAATAGGCCATTCTCACCAATCACCCTGTATAATAAAGTAAGTCATTCTAAAGAAAGTATAATATGCATATCAATGTGAAAAAATCAGAGATAATATTAGGCATAAAATATCTGAGGTTTATGGTGGGAAGAGATGGAAGTATAGACTTACAGATAAATAATAGGATCACTTATTTATTTTTAGTAGTCATTAAAAGTATCTAATCTATTCCGAGAAATAGAAAAGAAAATTGTAATCTTTTTAAAATATTCCTGTAGAAAAAAGTCAAATATGTTAAACGTGCAGGCCTCTTCTACAGCTTGCATTTGTTATCTTGTTATCTTTAAGAATCCCATTAATTGACACTCTGCTAATTCCATTTGCTTTAGCTACATTTATAATTGATGTATGCGAATCAACTGCATTAAAACTAGCGTATTAATAGAATTTTCTTAGTTTCTAAAACGTTGCTTATGACAAACAACTTTCGGATTTGAAAGTAATCAGTGCACATTTCCTTCACATATGGAAAACAACGATGCGTTTGTTCAGTTTTTCTACTATTTCTGCGATACTCACCTTAAATCAACAACATACCGAAAGATTAAGCGAATAACAAAAAACGCAAGAACCAACGAGTTAAAAAATAGGAGTAAATAACAATAGAGAAAAGGTATGCATACATATTTATGTTATGTCAAATTATTTAAATCGCCTGAAATATATACTGGGCACAAAATTAGTTTTTAGAATATGCCATCAATTAAATTAGCTATGTCTTAGATTGATTCAGCGATTTAACCTGTATATTGTACTCAATAAGACGTTTAACTTACACTGTTAAATAAAATATTGACAGCTAGTAACTAACATTCGTTTAAGGTTACCTATCATTTAAGTAGGATACTACTAGTAAAATTAAGGAATATAAAAATGAATTTATTTAAGTAGAGTAATAAGTGAGTAATAAAGAGGACGAATAACCAAAGACAAGCAGTTTTTTTTTATTTTAGAATAGCGTAATATACGGAGGCAGTCTACTATTCACAACATACTCAAGAACTTCACCGGTTTCAGATTTTCCAGATTACTAGTTATCGTTGGTGGCAAGTAGAAAGGGATAAAAACTAAAACTTGACGAAATTCAATAGTAACCTGTTTACCTCATACCACTTCTCAAATAGATTCAAGCTATCTTGCACCAATCCAATTCATTCAGGTGTCGTGGATATTTATTATTCTGTCTCATGTCGATCACAAAATTAATAAAGAGAAGTGGTCCCATAATTGAACCTTGGACAACTCCCGACTCAACATTATACTTATCTGATCGGTTAAAGCAACATAAAGTCGCCTCTCACTTAAGAAAGATATAATAAATTGCAGCAGTTATCCTCGTACTCCAAGTACGCCACGTTGCTAAAAATGGTATTTAGTCTAGTAATCCGTGATTATATTGTGGAAAATATTTTCAAATATTAAAAAAAAATACTCAATATCGATGTTGGTCGGTAACTCCTCGGATCTTCAGAATTACCGTTTTTATGAACAAGAATAATCCATGCAATTTTTAAAACCGCCGGCTGCTTTCCGTTCTGTACACATAAATTAATGTACATATATATGAGTTGTGTCACCACAATGTATTCCATCCATTTAATTACTTTAGGTTCAATATTGTTTTTCTGACAAACCCAAACTTCAATTTTCTGTGAATGCAGTGGCGCTTCTACTGAAAAGTGCGATTATTTGCGCTCCATGCCCTCATGTTTTGAGAATATATATAGTCAGAGCGATGAAACCACGATTTATTTTACGATTAAATATTCTACAACTCTACTGCAGCGTTTCCTATACTTACATTCAAGACTTTAGGTTAAAAATGCAGTAGGAATGATAGTAAAAGTAAATAAATTTATATCACTTCAAATTTACTCAATAAAGAAAAACTTAAACAATTAGAAAATCAAGGAAATTGTTCGAAATGTTCACTGTTGAAAAAATAATCGAACATGTTTATAATAAGTTTTATTATCATTATGTTCTTATGTGTAATATGTATCTATTTTGCAATAGTTCTTTTATTGTAGTAGACTTGTTTGTACAAAAGCTTCATCTTTGCATTATTATTGGTTGTGAAATCGTATTGAAGGCGAATATTGTAGACGATATAGGTAATTGTTATAAACGTAATTATTGACAGGTTCACTTTGCCCGCGTGTACCACCAGTTATTATCAGACCTGTATATGGGAAACCGTTTGCGGTTTTGTGAATCCGCACGGAAAAAACAATCAAGAAGGAAAATGATGTTGCTAATGTTTGATTCACGGCTGAATAGTGATTTGTGTAATACACGAAGTGCCAACCAACGTAATTATCACAATAATTCAAATTAAAACCTCACGTTATTGGGGGTGGTAGATAATCAACAGCACTTTAAAGTGAACATGGGATCTGGAATATATGGACAATATTGCTCTTGGGGTACATTGCAGAATTTATGCATAATATTAATTTCACTAGCTTTAAAACTAAAATCAATAATGGCAGAAAAAGTTTGCGATACGTTAATAATGAAGAAATACGCATTAAAACTTTAAACATATGAAAGAAATGTCCACCATTAATATTAAAAATCCGCAAAATTGCTACGACGTTTGCTGTGCCTGCATGGGAATGTAGATGTGAGACTATATTATGACTGTATTAAACTTTATATATCAAAAATATTTCTGCTAGACAAGAATTTTTTGAAAAATTAAACTGTCGGTAGGTAACAAAAAAAACATATAGGGTGGCCCATTAGTGCGTGGAAGCTCGATTAATCCGACATTGTAAAAGATATTAAAAAACTTTATTGAGCAAATGTATAGGTTCTTAAGCTTCATATTTTAAAATTAGTTGCAACTATACAGGGTGTTCTATAACGCCGTACCAGACCAAACTTCTATTTTTTTTAATGGAACGGTATACTTTTTTTTTGCATTTTTTAAATCTGTTTATTTTTACGACCCTCTTTATATATGGTTTGCCGAACCTATACCGAGTATTTAAAAAGTTATGACCACTTTAACGTCTAAATTAAGGTGTATTGAGAGAGTTAGTTCCGGCAGGAAACAAAATATACAAACTTTTTCGTACTATTACATGATTCTCATGATCTTCTCTTTCCGCTGGTTCAAGAATTTAATTTAAAAAAAGTTTCATTTATACAGGGTAAGTCAAAACTCGGGTCCTTAATTTTCTCATTAAATTTAAATGGAATACCCTATATTTTTTATGATGATTCGATACATATTTATCGGCTCTTTTATTTTTGTGAACCATTCCCTATATCTAAGTTTTTGGGTTTAGAAGATATCTTAAATTTAATATGAAAAATTGATTTATTTTTAAATTTTATGAATTAACAAGTTAAGAAAACCTAAGATAAAAACAAAATGTGTATGTATATAAATTTACAGATTATCGAATAGCCTCCCTTTTCTCACAGTGTATCTCATAGATAAAAATTATTAAGATTAGTTTCACACATAAAGCTTAAGTACGGTTTGAAGTAACTGACTTTCAAACCAAGAAAATGTTATGTCTTACGTATATATCTTGAACTTTGAGCTCCTTTACCAATTAAAAAAAAACATTTTTCCCGAATATTCTTGAATGTCTCAATTACGTTACATTAGCTTCTTCAGGTTGTATTCCGCACACATAACTTATATAACCAAAATGAGCGTAGGTGAGTAACTATAAGTTTACTATATCGGATGCCCAATGAACTTACTTAGCACCAAATTCAAAGGAACTGTTTTCTTTGAATGATATTTCATGTATGTATCATATAGGTATGTCTTCTAAACAAGACTTGCAAAACAGTACCTAAATAACTGATATAGTAAGTTATGGTAACTCACAACAACCTTAAGAGAAATTGTTTTAAGTTGATTTTTGATGTATTTATATCCAAAGAAACGAATTTTTGAATTTCAGCTTTTAAAAATATACTTAAGCTATAGGATAAAAGAATACAAATATAATTTATTAAAGCAAAAACAAATTTAATAAAAAGAATTATGTATTTACAACAAAACTTATATGCAGTTTATTACTTAGAAAACATTTAGGTACAATATAATTCTAAACATGAATCTCAACATTTCATCATCCGTCAACTGTAATAGTACGATCCCGCACATTACACACACTTGAACGCAACAGCACGCAGCATCAGGGGTTTATTTTTACTCTGTACTAAAATAGTTAAACGTCTGCCGTGCTACTCTTAGATACGTTTGGAATTAGCCTCATACGTTACTGGTAAGAATGCTTCCTTTCGTTTCGGGAGGCACTGGCTGGCTTTGCGTGATACTGTGTGTGGTTGTGAATGCCGTTCCGACTAAAATTACAAAACGCGCTGCGTTCTGTCTTCTGTGCCATTCCCTGTGTGAATAGAAAATTGGCGCCGCATTTATTTCTGGCAACAACCGATCTATTATATGTTTTCCTTCCTTTTGACGTGATTGTTTTGTAACTACAGAATACTCGCAATCGCCAAACGGGTTATTTTTTCCAAACGTTCGGTTTAGTTTCAGGCGATTTCATTCAAACGTTACACACGTTAGAATGTTCTTGTCCAAGATAAACCGCCAAGAAAATTAGATCTAAAAATTTAGTTAGGAGTGTTCTATACCAGTAGCCGTTCCAGTACTAACACTACGTGATTTTTAACTTAATTTGAGTTATGTGAGTTATTTAAAAGGCATATCAAATTGTGGATATAATTTGCTCTCATAAACAAATTTCAACCATTACAACAACGAATCGACTAGTAAATCTTGAATCTTGTCATCAAAATATGTTATCAAATTACTGCTTACGATTACTTAAATACCTAACAATTAATCCAATAGATTCCAAAAAACAAATATTTTTTCAAATAATACTAAGAACATTCTAACGATTTAAAACTTAACAATTACGCAACTGTAACCACTTCTGAATACAGATTGCCATACTCGAAGAAACTTGTTATTTACAAAGCTAGAAATGTGTTAGAACATATTCTTCCAAGATTATGGATAGAGTCGGTGTAATACTAATTGATATCAATTCTGAATATTTTGTAAGCCAAAAACGTTAAGCAAATAGATAACAGCAGCATGTTTCCTTTAATGGGAAACATAGAAAATAAACTTTTCATTAAGTATTTCGTGAAGTTGGAAGCAGAGAGAAGAGTAGTATAGATGGGAGACTCTTGGCTTTATTTTTGAATTAAGTTTGGAACTAGCGAAGTCGGTAGTCATAGTATAAAACAAGTCAAGTTATGTGGTAAACTCAAAATAATGATATTGTTATTTTGGCCCAGATGTATAGTAGAATGAAGTGGTAACTTATCTGGCAGGTAAAATATGTCACATTTGGCTCTCAAGCATCACTGGCACCTTAAGCATAAACTATAAACTTTTTGTTTGAAGATTGAATTAAACATATTAGTCAACAATTATTGCTTCAATAGCCGATATTACAACAATTTAAATGCATACATATATAACTGAAGCAGCTTCTACAAAAGCTATACAGTAAATGATCATTTGGTGCACAACAAGTGGTAAAACCAAACATGCGTGGAATAAATGGGGCGTGAAAATACCCAGCCTTACTGTATACTCTTTTTAAGATCGGATACTCGATTTAAAATCGACGTCATTTCCACTTGATTTAGAATAATTTTTGTGAAACACTGAAGCATCTAACCGAATATTACACTAAAAACTGACTTTGTTTGATAACTCCCAATTTCTTTATATTTCAATACAGGCGTATTATTTTTACTTGACAGACATCCCACCTAAAATGTAAACGCGAGAAAACTTGAGATCCATAACTGATGGATTTTAGAACAAAGAAAATATTAAACGATTTTTGCCTACTAGTGAATATTTCATTGCTATAACTTCCTTAGTAATTTTGTTGCTTAATAAGTGTAATATATTAAATATTTTATTATCTACTGTTAAATATTTTTTATATTCGCCAGATTCGTTTTCGCGTAATTCTCGCAGTAACTGTCTCTTTACCAACGGCTCATTACATCAATTTATTCTCCTTTGTTTTCTTTTCATTTGCATCTAATTGTTGGACCGCTGTAAAAATAACTCTTTCTTGATGGTATAGTGCACAACTGCTTCCGTGTTTTTCGTTGGAAATTCATACATCGTCAAAATTGTAAAATAGCTTACTTGCTTAAATTTTTCATATTGGAAACCATTCCCAAATTACAAATTACATGCTAGATTGCGATGCCGTTGGGATAAATTGATTTGTTTTCAAGCAATTCCTTTTGCTGTAGAGACCCAGACCAAAACCCAGCAGAATCCAAAGCAATTGCCAAGACTATCTATAAATCCAGATACAATAATTTTTTCCATTTTATTTATTGTGACAATATTAATAAATAACACTGGTTTACAATATATCTGAGGCTTAAATAGAAGCATATGTCAACGTTTTGTACAAAGTCGAAGAAAGAAAGATACGAAATAAACTAGATATGCGTGGATGACCATTGTCGCGAATCCGCATTCGCGATACTCAACCTATTCCCCTCTTCCCCAGAAAAATGTATTTTTACATTGTTATAGCCATTTACCGCTTATCTGTTGTGTTTAAAACAATTTAGTTTTTCTGCTTATGTTCTAAGAAATCTTCACCATTCTGCCATTTCTCGATAGCTTGTTTCCTACTCGTTTCTTATCCATTGCAAACCTTCCTGTATTGCAGCAGTCTCGGGCTCCATTTTATTATATCTGGAGCAGTAGAACAATATGTGCCCCACCATTTTCTCTGCACCGCAGTAGCAAGTAGTATGTCGTTCTTTTCTCATATTCTGTGCAACTAGAATATAAGCATTCACAAGAAAAAAATCATAAAAGTCACAAGGTGCATTTCACAGAAAATCTGTATTTGCCATCGAAAAAACAAAAATGATACCTTCAAGAAGGATGATTTGTGTGTTTTTTTTGTCCAGCAAAATCAATTAAATTCAACAGATAATCATCTGCTAGTAAATTTATTCATAAAAATTGTAGCTATTTACAAAACTCATTATGTCATGTAGTGAAAGCTTTGTCCTAATACAAAAGATAGAAAAGAGGGCAGTGTCAAGTTTTCCTATAAATTCGGAAAATACGCTTTGCAGGTATTGATAAGAGATAGCAAGCTCTGCATTTACAGTTCAATTTTCAAGATACTCTAGAGTCTTTGATTTGGTAGGATGTAGAACACTTTTCAAACAACCCCAGAAGTAAGATAATCTAGGAGTCCATTAAATGCATCCTTGTCTACCACCCATCTGTACTTTCTGGTGAAAGTTAGGTGATGGTTCATTTCATTGATACCAAACGTTACCTCTTGTCAATACTTGCTGCAGGCTAAGCAAAATATCCATCCTTCATCATCGGTAGCTGTATTTACACGATTTATTTTGGACAAGTTTTTTACATGACCTGTATCCTAGAAATTATGTGCTGCTGTTATTGATTTAGAAATAGGATCTTGTTCAGGAAATGTTTGACGGAAAAGATCTGGTGCTTGTTGAAAATATCTACGCCTATCCGCGAATCCTTCTATTATAATCAAAGTTATATATTCTCGTTTTGCTAACTAAACCATAGTGGCATTTCTTACTGTTAGTTTTGGCAAACTATTAACTAATTCGAACTAATAACGATGAAAATCACTGCAAAAATTATAAATTGTTAGTAAAAATCATGACAACTAAATCAGGTCTTTTCGATGCAACAATAGGCCAAGTCAGAGTATTTGTGGATTAAATACCTATGTGCAATGAAATTTAATTTTTCAAGTATGGGTTTTTTACAATGAATTGTCAATATTTCTGAATAAATTGAATTGTGGAGGGTGTTTAAATGGCCAAACTCTAGGGATGTATTCTACTCATCAAAATAATCATAAAAGTTCCTATACATAATTTACGGAAAATGCTCCCTTATACAGGGTGAATCACGTTTTACGTAAAGACGGTAAGAATTAGGAATACCCTGTTCATTATTTTTACATTTTAATTACTTTGATAGCAAGCCCCAAAAGTGTAGAATTGTATCTAAAAACATATTAATTAAAATAAATCTGTACACAATTAATTTTTTTTCTGAAACAATAAACTTTTTGATTATTCAGACATAGTTTGGATTATATAATAGAAAAATCATCCTATAGATTGTTGAAAACCAAGATCCGCTATCAACTTTCTTGCTCTTGTAATTAAGCTATCGCGGAAGATTTACCCATCCCTGCATACGTCTATATGGATATGTACTGAATTATTATTTAATATATATGTAAGTACATAGTTTCACTGTAATCACCCAAATATACAGAAGGTACTGTATGTATCTCATTCATGAAACAAATGAAAGTTTTTACATGACTTTTAAATGAATTACTACAAGTACCTTGTATTGCTTTCACAATAAAATATGTTGCTTTTTCAATAAACTTTAATTGGCATACATGTATGAACATACATACGTACACACATAGTTTAAGTGAAACTGAACTTTGTGTTAAATAAGTACTAACAAGTGTGATCTTCAAACTCGATTTTTCTGAATATTCTAGTAGAAAATCCTAAGCATTTATATAGCACTGCATAATACACGCACATACAATTGCGAAAATAAAGAGAATGCCACTGAGAACAGATTATCTTCACCTTGCCTTTATTGTTTTCACCGTGCACACACACGACAATAAAGTTTGTTATTTAGAAATTTGTATTTTCAATTCAATTCGTAAAGAGACAATAAGTTCTACCTTTCAGCTGTATGTATATCGTATTGTAACACCTGCGTATCATTGAGTAATCCAAACGAATACAGCAGAAGAAAAAAGGACATTCAAAGCGAAAAGTCATTTGCCATTTTAGAAACAATCCGACACACACAATGGAACTTCCAATGAAAATATTTTATAATAATCATTACCGGTCAGGTGTTTTTCTTACGTTATCGGAAAATAATGATGCAAAAAAAACTAAATTGTATGATCGTTAGATTGTTTTATGGCGCTAATTTCAAAGAAATAAACATTAAGTGAAATAGCTAAAGCAACTGAATGCGCCAATTCAAGGTGTTACTGTTAATTATAAAGAAATCGTACAGCATAAAACCGTATTGAAGTCATGAATATGTCAATCGCTATCTATTGATTTTTCTTTTTACTAGGTCCGATTTTAAATCTAATTTAAAATGAATAAATTAGATGAAATAATGAAATTACATATTCTCGAAATAGTAAAGTAAATATTTAAATTAACTACGAGTATTACATCCAGATGTTTATAATAATTAACATGTCGATTGTACTATTACTGGTATTAAATTAAAGAAAAAAGCGGAGCATCAGGCAGAACTTGTCCTCAATATTCGCGTCATCGACTGCATATTTGTGCGTATGAGAATTTCTTAGTTATGTCGCTCACGTCTTGTTTATAAAGTTTAATTGTTTCGTATTATTGATATTAATATATTATTGGCATTAATTAAATTTGTTTGGATACGCGGATGACAGGAATCGCTGTGTTGTGCTTCTTTTTCATCGTTATTTTTAGTATTTCTCACTTTTACACGGTATGTTGAAGCATGCAAGTTTTTTTCAGTATTCGAGAGACTGCTGGAAATTGTGGGAACAGTGATTTTATATAGTATCATTGCTTGCAAGAAGAAAACCATCTGGATATATTTACTTCTAATAACTATTTTATTTGTACTGAATAATGTTATTCTAATTTATACTCAGTTAATAGGAAATACGTTTTATTTAGTAATCATTAAGAAGAACTACACTTGATGTTACGGTATGCAACAAGGAAATGCTTCGTTAACATTCAAACAACTCGAATTTATTAGCAGGGATTAATAAATTCGAGTATAAATATGTAGATTTCCCACATCATAAGATGAGGATATGAGAATTCCTGTACGCTCTCTAAATTAAATGCATGTTCGTATCCCAGCCCCGTCTCAACTTCAAAAAGCAGTGAATGTGATTCGTTTATGCTGTAAATAAAAGAGATTGCGCTTTTATATTCTGGGGACCCTCCTTTCGCTTTGACAAAACTGCAGGATCCCAGTGCTGCTACCACTGAACTTCAAAATATCTTGAAAGGCATTTATCAAAAAAATCAAACAAGATTTAAAAAATAAAACTTTTTTTTCTAACTAAATGGTCTGATGTCAACTTAAACGGAGAATTAAATGTAATACCTATCGGCAAAATGGTTACAACTTGCAATGCATATACTTAAACGTGGCGAAGATACAATTTCATCGAATACTTTTGGTTTCAATAGCTCAGTACGAATAATTTGTTCTGCATATTTGGATAGTACTACCTTTAGAAAAATTTGTATTAACTCTTTACGCTCTAAAATTTTAACAAACGTATTTGACTATAATATTACTAAACAAAATATTCCCATGTGGTTGTACTTGTTTATTGACATATGAATTCATAGTACTCTAAACCAAAGATTTGTTCTCGGAGTATTATAGGTAGAAGTGCAACATGAATATTGACATTTGCCAAAAGCTCGTGACAGTTAATTGTCCAGTATTGCTTAGTGTTATAAGAAACTAGCACTTTTTATTATGTTGTACTCTTCTAATTACTGAAAACTATGTTCATCCAACAAAAGCTAATATTCAATATTTCGCATTGGATATCCCACGGATGTTTTAAATGACAGATATTTCAAAAATGATCGTTAAATACGTCCGCCCTGATTGCAGAATGTTCGCTACTGGGCACCAAAAAATCCGCGTCAGCTCCATGAAAGGCCGCTTCACAGCCCACGTGTTACCGTTTGGTGTGCTGTTGGATCGTTTGGCGTTTAGGGTACTTATTTTTTTGAAGAAGGTGTGGCGGTTACCGTAACTGTCGATCGATATGTCGACATGCTCCGCAATTTTTGAGAACCAAAACTTACAGAACTTGAACATCCGAATGTGTGGTTTCAACACGATGGAGCATACGGCAAGAAGGGCAATCGACGTTTTTAGGGAAATGTTTCCAGGACACGTAATCTCATTACGTGGAGACGTTGAATTGCCTGCGCGTTCATCCGATCTTGCCCCATGCAACTTTTTCCTTTGGTGCTACCTGAAAGCGAAGGTTTTTCAACACCATACCCGAATCATTGACGAATTGAAAGCAGCAATACGCCAAGAAATTAGAGGAATATCGCCTCAAATTACTGCTCGAGTGATGGAAACTTTCAGAAATCAAAGGCTCGGTTTATCGAGTTATAGATATAGTATAACATTTGTTGATATTTAGAAGTAATTTGTTGTCTCTTGCCCAATCAACAATATAGTTTATGTTGTTTGAGATAGTGGAGAATATCTTGATATCTTCAACATAATCACAAGCTAAACAAGATACGTTAAAAGATCTTTAATAAATACTATAAATAGTCAAGGTCCGATATTAGAACATTGCGGTACTCTTGAACCAGATATGTTTTGTTAGGAATTAAAGCTTTATAAGATAAGAATTTACATAAAATTTAAATTCTATCATTTAAATATAATATATAATGTTAATCTTGACTAACATATTGCAAATTACATACTGTGTATGTATGCTAAATTTGATACTGTCAATCGTAAATTTGATACTGTTGATCGTCCACTAGCAAATCTCTGCTAACGAGATGAGATGTAGGGTTAAATATTTTTGTAGATAGATTGGAAAAGTACATGTAGTAATCGCCAAATTGATAATCTTCTGTAAATGAATAGCAAGCACATATCTGGTGTCTCTAACGAAAAATCTAGTCATCATCAGATGTAGCTTTATTAAACAGCGAAGACGAAGAAGCTTCTTCATGTAGATTCCGTTACTAAATCTAATTTGAAAGATGAATTTTCCTAGTCTTAATAACTTAATCACATCCGTATTCAGTCCCGTCTGACGAACCAGTTCTTGTAACATTGTAATATCAGCATCAATTGGATCTTTATTAGTTTTGTAATTTTCCTCCTTGTTACCATATGTTACAATACGTGTTTTCCGTTTCAGCTAGCTGATGAACGACTTTTTGAAAATAAAATGTAAATAAAACGTGTGTCATATTATAAATGCAATTATCGAAGACTTTAATTCAAGTCGTTTCCTAACTGAGACAAGATCGCATTAATACCGACTTCCCACTAGAAAATGCTATTATCTTTAAGTGATTCGCATATTAACCTTTGATTATACTGTATACTTAAATTTAATATTATTGTAATCTATGTAATGGTTCCCATTTCGAAGCAAGTGCCTATTACCTGCAAATGAAACAGTAATAGATTTTTAGGAAATCTATTAGAATCAGAAACATGTCACAAAACTTTTTAAAATAATAAATTTTATGAAAGTATATATCACCCTTTTACCACTCGATAACTTTTTATTGCACTGTAGTTCTGTTCCACAATTTCTCGCTTCTAGTTACGAAACGAACAAATATAGTAGAATAGTATATCGGTAAATGATTGCTATTTTTCTTATTCCATATGATATTACATCAATATCAAGTTGACGTTGAACAACCAGAAAAAAAGCCTTTGCAAAAATGACCTCTTTTATTTTCATATCACGTTATGTATGTTTGTATATGCTTATTCATGTTTCATAAACATTAATGTTTGATAATAACATTAACAAACAAATGAAAACAACATTATTGTAGTTGACAAGTAAATGATACGTTAGGAAAATTGTCTTTACATAAAAAATTTCCATAAAATACCTCACGATAATTGTTACTTATATGAAGAACTCCAAGGATAACTTTAGGCAGTGTTAATTACTCCCGAATCTAGACAGATATAATTAGAACTTATTAGTTTAACACAAAATTTTGGAAAGTACAGAAATATCAAGCGTTTCACATAATTTCACAACACACCTTACAAGTTAGATCTAACCTGCAAAGTATGTTGTCTGATAATATTAAAGAACATACCTTTCGTTTTTAACAATGTACCATTACAAATGGTCACCTTTCATCCTATACAGGATACTACAAACTGAAATTCAAAAATGCAACTGGCGACAAGTTTTATATTGTTCAAGATCTGTACAATTTTCTGATAAAAAAACTCTGCACGTTGAATATATTTACTCTTGTTTACGAAGAACAGGTGCAATTGTAATTGAATGGGTTTTACTACTTAAATGCTTATGTTTCTGCCATTATTTTTTATTACTTTATATTGTTATGTTAAAGCAGATCGTTCCTCTCATACGTTTTCAAAATAACGTCAATTAAGCGACAAGTATGTAGTATAATAGCTTTAGAGTCTCCAGAAGCAAACTATATGTCCCAGCAGCGTCACACGTATGTCCACTGCTTTAAGTAACAATGAGGTTGTCGGTAATAGAGGACGGTTTGTAATATGAAAAAAGTGAAAAATATCAAGACATCGTATGTTGAAATAAAGTTAACATAGAGAAATATTAACTTCTACAAACATCATGATAGGTAACTGAAACCTTCCGTCAAACTCCAAGATTCTATCTTTTAAGATGAAACTAAATTGAAAAATCACACCATATGATCATCGATGTAGGGTACCTGGACAATTTCACATTGTTGATATCGACTACGGATACTGAAAAACGACCATGTCAAGGATCCATTACACAATCGCATAGTGTTTGGCTGATTCCACTATTTTAATAAAAGGCACTGTCTTTTATATTGGATACAAAAATCCTTATCAATCGATATAGCAAGTACGCGACAATGACATACTAGTGAACTCAATCGAATGATGCCCAAATCAAACTCAATATTCTATATGCGTAGAAAGACCTTCAATCAGAGAATTGCAAGCAAGATATTTTATCTATCGGACTTTTCAAGTTATGGCAGAAACTTATGTTTTTTTATGACATTCATAGTTGGCTGTAATTTCATTACAAAGAGGTTATTTTCCCCGTTGTACCACTTCTAGTTATTTTGTTAAATAAATTAGTTAGTACGTATTTTAATGATTTTTTATCTTGAAAGATATAGTTGTCTAGAACTAAGTGGCTAACAAAACCATACTTATCTTTTAATTCCTGATTTATTTCCACTTAGAGGTCAATAAAACAATAAATAATTAAATACCAATTTATTCCATAACATATAATAATATGTTTTCGTTAAATAACTTCTTCAGTGGAAGAAATTGACATTTAATATGTGTCAAATTACTAATAATATAAATATAAATTGCCATGCCTATCAACAAAATTATCTAAAAAACAAAGAATTCATTGATATATCGAATTTTAATTATATTCACAAGTAATAATGAAGGAATAATGATTTAATACAACATTAGAAATTGAAATGATTTGAATTATTCGTATATCAATCTATTTTTTGTCAAGCTCTAACAATTCTGTTCAAGGACTAGGGAAAAACATGGCAAAAAAACCTAGTCAAGAGCTTAAAATTAATGAAATTCATGCGTGAATTAAATTATTATAAATAACGGTTAAATTATCAATATCCGTTCTAAAATTTACCGCGTTTTCATCTTTCTTAATGTATATCATTTCGTAAATTAATCTTTTTTTATAATTATTTTCCTTTTTTAAAATTTTAGTGTTTTGAAAATCAAAATTATGTCGTCTATCTTTAGAGTGCTTAGATAAAGCAGTTTCAGCGGTGACGTTATGTGTAACAGTGTATTGATGGTAAATTCGTTTCTTTAAATATTGTTTGGTTTGTCCGATATAACATTTATTACAATCTTTGCAATCTAATTTATAAACGACATTACTTTGATTACCATGTTTAATGGGTGTTTTTAAATTTGTGAATAAATGTCTATTGTTGGTAGGTTATATAGTTTATTTATTCTTTTTGTGATTAATTTATTGTAAAACTCTTTACTAGCTAACTAACTCTCTACTACTACTACTAGATCAGGCTATTAAATTAGCTCACCCTGATTTTAGAAAAGAAAATTTAAGCAAAGTAAAAACAATACTAGAAAAAAATAGTTATCCTAAAGAGTTTTACAATAAATTAATCACAAAAAGAATAAATAAAATATATAACAGGTACAAAATCAAATAATAACATATACCACACTATACCATATATAAACAATTTAAGCGACACAATAAAACACGAATTAAAAAAATCAGACATTCACATAACTTTCATACCTACCAACAATAGACATTTATTCACAAATTTAAAAACACCCATTAAACATGGTAATCAAAGTAATGTCGTTTATAAATTAGATTGCAAAGATTGTAATAAATGTTATATCGGACAAACCAAACAATATTTAAAGAAACGAATTTATAACCATCAATACACTGTTACACATAACGTCACCGCTGAAACTGCTTTATCTAAGCACTCTAAAGATAGACGACATAATTTTGATTTTCAAAACACTAAAATTTTAAAAAAGGAAAATAATTATAAAAAAAGATTAATTTACGAAATGATATACATTAAAAGATGAAAACGCGGTAAATTTTAGAACGGATATTGATAATTTAAGCGTTATTTATAATAATTTAATTCACGCATGAATTTTATTAATTTTAAGCTCTTGACTAGGTTTTTTTGCCATGTTTTTCCCTAGTCCTTGAACAGAATTGTTAGAGCTTGACAAAAAATAAATTGATATACGAATAATTCAAATCATTTCAATTTCTAATGTTGTATTAAATCATTATTCCTTCATTATTACTTGTGAATATAATTAAAATTCGATATATCAATGAAGTCTTTGTTTTTTAGATAATTTTGTTGATAGGCATGGCAATTTATATTTATATTATTAGTAATTTGACACATATTAAATGTCAATTTCTTCCACTGAAGAAGTTATTTAACGAAAACGTATTATTATATGTTATGGAATAAATTGGTATTTAATTATTTATTGTTTTATTGACCTCTAAGTGGAAATAAATCAGGAATTAAAAGATAAGTACATAAAGGTCAAAAAATACATATATTAAAACCATACTTGACATAAACAATGTTCATAAGATACCTACTTCATTATGCCGAGTTGGTTATGGAATCAGTTTCCAATTGTGGAATGCATTAGTTTCGACATAACCTGAATTATTCTGGCCGTTCTAGTTTGCGTTTAGTAATTTTGACAAGTGCTTGTAGTTCCAAATGAATTTCTCTCCCCTAAAGCAACATCATTGATTAAGAGCTGCAGAATGCTGTTTTCAGAAATTTTATAATTGGCGTCAACCTTTACTGCCTACATTTAAAAATCTATTCGACAATTTGGGGTAATACGCGATATTTATAAAGACAACATGCTAAACAATACACTAGTGAGAGTAGACAAAAAAATATCCTTGTTTATAACATTTATAACCTATCAACTTCAACCAAATTGCCACCAAATCTACCATTTCCTAAAACAATGCAATGCTGTGGGCCATACAAATTATTCGTAGGTCAAATGTCGCATTCCACGAACAACTAAAAATGTAGTCTTTATGGTACAGAAATATTGTAGAGCAGACCCTCAATTCCCATTTAAAGTGGGATTGATAAAATTGGGGATTGCTAATATGTACAATGAACATTTGTGGATGCCACAAAATCCTCACAATCTGGAACAAAGGATATCAAATCAAATTTGGTTTCAACGTTTGGTGTGGTATAATCGGCACAACAGTTCTAATGTTCTATATTTTTTATGGAACATTAACTACTGGTTGATATTTCCATTTTTAGAAAGATACTGACAGAATATGTTACATGAGTTGAATTTGGAGATTAAACGATGTTAAAATGGTTTCAGCATGGCAGTGCTCCTCCGCATAATGAAAATGATAATAAAAAATTTAGGCAATCTTATATAAGAAAAGATGCTACTAAGCTTTAGCCGTCATGTTCACTGGATCCAGAAATTTTGGATATTTTTTTGTGGGGACGACAAAAAACAAACGTGTGTACAAAAGAATCTAGAAAACTGATCTGAATCTTTAATATTGAACAAGCGCTGCCGTAAGAAATTTCGAGAATACATCAACGAAAAATTTGTAAAGCAACAATTTTCATTCATTTTGAACAATTATAAATGATTTATGTTGTTTTGAATTTTATAACTTATTATTTTTGCAATAAACTGAGATACTCTGTTTTGCGTGCAGCTATTGGTTTGTTTAATCTTTTAAAAGCCAACTTCGGTTTTAGTCACGTAAAAATCTGTATCTATTGTAGCTTCCAGGTCCCAAGCCATCAAGGGATCGAAAGAGAACGAAAAGGCAGATGAGCTTGCCAACAAAACAGCAAAAATGCCTTTCATTGGACCTTATCCCTGTTGTGGACTGCAAAAGAGCCACCTAAAACAAACAGTTAATAAATGGGAGAACAACAGAAAAACTTCCCACTGGCAGAATGCGCCAGAACAAAAACAGGTGAAGACACTATTATCAGGATCGCCTAAGACAGCGCAGTCGTTGTTATCTTTCAGTAAAGGGGACTTTGGACTGCTGACAGCGTTTTTGACAGGTCATTTGGCCCTGAAGTACCACGTACATAACTCGAAAAAGCTGAGGATCAAATCTGCCGTCAGAAGATCTAGAGACGGCAGAACACATTTTGTGCAAATGTATTGCTGCCAGTCATACTCAACACCAACACTTCAGTAGGCCGTTTCTAACGAAACTAACGAGAATCCCAGACTAATTCTAAGGTTCATTAAAAGCCTTCAACTAGTCTAACGACCAGAAGGGCAATGTTGCAATACACCCGGCGGTAACTAAAGACAGCAGTGTTACTGCCCTCAGATCTAATTTAATTTAATCTAATTGTAGTTTCCAACATCCCCATACAAAAAACGAAATCAAACTGTAGCATGTATACTATTAGAAGAACAAAAGCCATGGCACTTACTGACACTGCAAGACAGACATATTATACCAATTTACACAGACTGGCCTGTTACGTAGTATTAAATAAGAAAAATTGATATATTCGTCACTATACAGACAGCTGCAACGGATATTTTAAGAAGCACAGAATACTTAGAATTACTCAGTATGTACATTCCAAGATGTAGCAGTTATCTACACTCTAACCACTTTTTTTAACAAAATAATAATAAATTGATCTTTATAATAATAATACTTGACGCAAAATAAAAAATAATTTGTGACACCATACCAATACATCGTCATGTCTCAGCAGAATATGTTATTAAGGTTTCGGATTATAGAATTACCTTTCCTAAAATAATAAACTTTTGAGTGTAAATAAATTTCGTAAAAAAAACAAAAACTCTTTATTATATTCGAATACATACAATAACCTTGAAATAATACAATATTTGTGGTTGTGGCTATATCTACAATACAGATTACTCCAATAACTAAAAAAATGTTAGAGTGTACTGGATAATAATTTACTAATAATTATTTGCAACACATTTCTAATTATAGATGTTAGATTATAGAATGAATTTATCGCAATTATCAGTAGAGCTTTTAATTTTTTTAGGCTCACATTGCAGTTTATTCTGTTAGTTTATTATGTAAAATGTAGTCATGAAAATGAATGCTCGTCTCCGCTCTGCGTGAGAAGCCCGTACGCATATTTTGATACCCTAGGAAAAACAAATGTAAAATAATTCACAAATGACATATTATTTATTAGATGTTGATTATATGACAAATAAATTTGTATGTGAATGCTATTAATTTTAATGAGCCTATTTAATGAGTCAGTGAGTTAAAAGGTGTCTTTAGCTGCATATTAACTAGTAGACTTAAAACGTATTTAAGATTCATTACGTGTTGTTCTGAACCTTCGTCGCTAGACTACTAATAATCCGGATGTATATGATAATACTCACTTGTGTATCTACCGGTTCTAAAGCACTAATTTACCAAATTGTCGATTATAATATATGTCGAACATAAATATTCCTGACACAATTATTGTATATAACGCGCGCATTTTATTACATACAGTGCCATTTTCAGCCTATCCGTCGATATAACAATTTCTTAGAATGCAATCAATGTATGTACTTGATGATTATTGTTATTGTTCCTTTTTATATACACAATGAAATTGCTCTTTCGTCACTCGTCGACAATTTAATGACAATTACCGATGGGTACCAATATAGTCATGGGATAAATATGCGAAACGCTTTTATTTACATATTATCCATTTAGTAAGTATACGTTTAAACTCGTAATTAGTATATGTCTCATAGTATAACAATGAAATTATTATTGAATAGAAAATAATATTGCAATATATCATTTTGAATGACTATATTTATAGTAGTTTACGTTAAAGACATATCTTACATCAATCAAAACTATGAGCCAAATACTATAAGGATCAGTGCTTAAGTTACGAAATAGATTAGATCTTTAACAGAAACAAAAATGTGTTTCAACTAATAGTTCTGCTATGTTGAATAGCATTCAGTCGTCACAGGTTTACAAGATATCGGTTTATAAATATTTATTGTAACTAATACAATATATGCGGCGTAAGTCATATTGTAGTAGCCACATACTATACTAACACAATTTTCTAAGAAAAAATATGAAATATAGACAGGAAGGAGATAGTGCAAGCAGTCGATACATATTTGATTGTCGCAATCGTGCAGATAAAGTTGGGAACCAAAGGTGTATTAATAGAGCGAAACTTGGTTACCTGTCATCAAAATATATGAGTATTCGGTACATGCAGAATTTTCTGGAAATAATTTTCCTTTTTAAGTTTGTTTATGATCCAATCTCAACAATTACTTGTTTTTTCAGCATATCAAAATAAAGCAGGACGAATACATAACTTATTATTTGTTTTTCATTTGTGTTAGCAGCAAATTTAATGAATATTAATTATTTAGGATTATTCAAATTTTTCGGAACACCTAAATATTTTTGATAGGCTATAAATTCTCAAATACAAATTTATTAGTTTTAATAAAGCTATAATTAAAACATATTTTTATTCTAAATGACGCTCGTATTATTGTGGAACTTGTATTCATGTTGCTTTGTTAAATGGAAGTGTCTGTATATTTTTACATTTTTAAAAACCTCATGAGATTTTGAATTGCTGTTGTTTATACAATTATGCCTTTATCATCATTCTTGAGATACAATAAGTTTTATCAACTGGGTGTGCCCGGAATTTTCTTGCGCTAATCATGTAGCAGGTCCTAAAGTTTGTTCACAAACTGTGGCCCAAACTTAAGCGAGAAAAAAGTTTTAGAAATATTCCATAGAGTATACAAACAGTCGATTCAAAGTTTGATAAATAAAATTTGAATTTTTTTTTAATGGAAATGTTTTGGTTATTTAAATGGGTCTCAGTGGGAAAATAAACAAAAATGTTTGTTTGATGAAAACTGAAACTGTTTATATTCTATCAGTTGATTCATTTCGGCTAAAAAGACAGTACTTTAAATTCACAGTCTATCATTTTCGTACTATTGCCTACGTTAAGGTGTAGATATAGTTTTTTGCTAGAAATCATTAAAAGTACTAGTTGGAAAACTTAATAATCCATAATTTTGACATAAACTTGATCAATTGTCTGAATTTAAATAAGCACCGCACTTTATTTATTTAACATGAATATAGTGGAGACGCTCGTTCTCAATACAAAAAATAGTAGTTCAAAGTTCAAAATTGAATTAAACGTTAGGACAATCAAGATAATGTTTCAAAAACTATTTTCTGTTTCATTTTAGCGCACATTTTGTTAACAAACTTGAGAAAACTCAAGCTTCTATTTCTGTATAGGTTCAAAAAAGTTATGTACATACCTCCGTACACATCGAATTGGTGAATTGCAAAGAAGACTAAATATCTCAAAAATAGTGGAAAATAAAGATCTATTGCATGCACTTTAAAATCTCGAGGATTCTAAAAAGTTAAACATATACAGGACGTTTAGTTAGACAAAAGTTCCGTAATAATACCGAGACAATAACCGAGATAATAATGAGACCTAAATTAGAAATATGTTTTAATGATACCTTACTTCAAATAAACAATTTTTTTATGTGAAAAATCTTTTGAAAATGTATACGGTTACATTGGAATAAATCTACAATATTATATTAAAGTAGAACAATCTGTTACTGCCGTATTCTTAAAAGCACTGAACTATACATATTTCGAGATTACATACAATAAGTTTGTGAGTGTTGTGTTATATACCAGGTGTTTAAAGTTTAAATTGAATAATTGAATTATTATATATGGAGTTGATCAAACATTGCAGTAAGAAGTGATAGGATATAGAGGTCTTTGTCAACATTTTACTTGTATTTCATAACATAAACTTACTTATTCTGCGAAAATATGCAAAATACTCTTTGTATGTAATTTTTACGGCATCAATTAAAATATTTAATTCCGTAACAGAGTCTCCTTTAGCAGAAGGTCGCCAATAAACTCCGAATTATTATCTGTATAGTTACTTCTACCCCTACAGATATTATCTTGGCAAAGATAAACTGGTGGAAGTCTACAGTGGCCAATATAGAGACCGTTGAGAGTCAAACTGTTAAAAGTATAAGTTATCCAGAAAGAGAAAAATTCTTGACTTAGAATGTGTATCGCTACTGGAGTTAGTTATTATCCAGAAAAGTGTTAGGCATTGTTTTCTTTGAAAAAATAAATATTTTTTTTGGAATATTACAACTTTAACTTCTTATGTAACCAATGATACTGCACGGAAAACGATTTTTTCGTATATATTTTCTGCAACACACAGAATATAAGACATATAACTCCATCCCATTTACGACCATACCAGCCACTACTATTAAATACATAAATTAAAAAATGCATAAATGTAATGGAGAATCAATTCCACTAGATCAAGGCTTTCAGAATAGTCATTATATTTACTAATTACTAATACAGGAATGCTTCACTTCTCTAAGAAAATTATTGTACAGGAAGTAAAAAAATGTAATCTAACTTGTCAACTTGTGTTAACAACGGAAGTAAAGTGTTTTACATTTTGGTTCATTTGTGAATAATTCTTTGTCTTTATGGCGTTAAATCATAATTTAGCTCTTCTTGATTAGGCTACAACCTTATATCACAAAAATTAATCAACTTGTAAATATTTCTTTTACAAAATTTGATATGATAAAAAAAATTTACACACATTGCTGGATAAAATTCGAATTGGGCCATTCAAGCATTGTTATCGTACTAACTCTGTTCAGCAATAAATTTAAAAGAACAAGTATGCATCGGTCACTTGTTCAAAACAGTGTAACATGTAAGAAATATGTGTACTGATGTTTTCTTTAATTCAACAGCAACTTTCATAACAAATTTTGGTAGATAAAGTAAAATTTGTTGAAAACGACAATATGGAAACTTATGTAATTAGTACTAGTTGATAAAAAGTTATGTTGCATAATTATCTACTGGATTATTTTTTAACTAATTTAGAAATCGTACTAATTACGTACAGATATTTAAACACGAAGAAAGTGCAATAAATTTAAGTTTATATAAATATTTTGAGGAAAACAACACATGTCTGGGATGAATGGAATACCTTTTCATATTTTTCTACCAAATACAATCAAGACAAGTATCTAAGAAAGCGAACTCTGCCTTGTTTGTCAGAAATCCTATTTCGTACGTTGCGCGTGTCCTTTTACAGCTAAACGTATGTATCCGCATTTAGAGAATGGGTTATAATAGTTTGCACTTTTAAATATATTCGGTACGCAGAAGCAAACATGTTTCATTTTTAATTTTAACACAAAATATCACGTACCAAACAGATATTTTATAAACTAACCGTCGGGGCGAGTAAACTTGTATGAGATTTTTCTCTGTTTTACTATCAATAGGTACCATAAATATACTCAATCGAAAGTGTTTCCAGCCATGTTTGTAAGGTAGTACTCTTATTTGTCCCGTCAAATCCTTACCGGTAAAAGTACGTAAATGTAGAAACGTACAAATAATACAGTTACAGGCTTCACCTTATAAAATATAAACGCGATTATACTAAAGCAGATGTAACTTCTCCAGTATGGCAAGTTCGTTTATGCACTACAAGACTTTTTTGTAGTAGTACTTACTGTTTTGTCATTGATGGATAAGGCTGAATTAGTTGTTAGCTGATTATTACATTATATAATGTGACAATGACATTGCATTTATTAATTTTTAATTCATTAATGTACGCTTCATTAATGAATCTACCACCATTTTTGAAGCAGTTTCTAAATTTGCGACAAGAATTGTTTTTGTAGCTTGCGCAAGGTTGTTTTGAATGAGTAACATAAGATTATCGTGCCATTATGATTGTACTACTGACCATAAACTCAAGTATTATTGTATAAGAACTGCCTATTTTATATCAGTCAATATTCAATAAAATATATTCTATAGTGTTATTTGATGGAAGTCCTTGTAAGTTTCGATAAAAGTTGAATAAGAGTTATTTAATTTTATTAGCGCATCATTCTTAAAATCTATATAAATTTCATATTAATACTTAGTACGATTTAATACTAAAAACAAAATACAACAAACAAAAATTGCTCATCTTCACTTGAAGAACATGAAGAATTTTCTCTCACAAGTGAAGATGAGATGAAATTATAGTTTAGGACAAAATGCTAGATAAGATTATTAAATCAACGTTACTCATTCTATTGGAACAAAATTCTTTATTCATATATAAATTAAAGGTTCCTTCAACATATTATGACAATTAAATTTAGAAAACAATATAATAAAATTAATATTATTAATAACTGCAACAGACACTCATACGGTGAGGCCCTAAAAATTTGTCCAGTATGGGATAAACCATATCTGTTATTTTTAATGAACTACAGTTTGATGTTAGCAGTCATTCACATCGTTAACCTTCATATTTTATACGCAAGGCTTTCCCGACCTTGCAGCAGTTGTCCTCCCTTAATTTATGAAGTCTATGTCACAACGAAACTGTCATCACAAAAACGAGGAAACTGCTAAGCATTTTAGACTCACACAAAAATATGCAGAGCAGTACGTTAGTTATCGATACGTAAAACAGACATAAATACTGTTTAGTAGCTGGAAACATAGTACAATTTTTACTTCACTTCACGTCGACTATCTACTGATTATTGTTGCATAGTTACCATTACTTTAATTGATCCTAGTACCACTAGCTGTCAATTGTTCTTGCCTATGTAAAACATAATGTTCGGTGTTAATTGTGTGCAAACAGTTTAATATAAAACACGAAACACGTAGGTGCATATATAACATGGTGGCAGCGCATTGAAAGGAAAAATAATTCAACAAAGAAAATACAGCAGCAAGATGAATACTAGGTTACGAACGCAATTGAAAAATGTCTATGAAAATTGGAAAATAATTTAAACTAAAGTTAGTGGATTATCTTCGGGAAAAGTGAGTAGATAAGAGTGGTTATATTAAAATAACGATGCTATTAAACATTATAGGAGACGAAAGTTTATCTATTCACAGGACGTTTGAATACACATCAGACGAGAATGCCACAAAATTGGATATACTAATTCAGAAATTTGGAAAAAATTGATAACTTCTGATGAAGAATTGTAAGTAACAATGCATCAAAGCCCCACATAATAACTCACCCTTATCATGTTGTAACTATCATCTGCACAAATTATTAAAATATGTAGTACACTCGTAAGTCATATACAGCTTCAGAATAGAGTTTTGCGATAACTCTTCTGTTACGCCATCTAGTCACAAGTAGTCTATATACTGGAATCTATAAATTCTATTTATATAAATACCTACATAATACATTTTTGCCTCTAGCGTGGTTGACACATCAAGTTACCATAATATTCTAGTATCCCTTACTTACATTTTGTTCCTGAAGAAGCCAGTAATATTACCAGCAAAACGTCGAGTTTGTACATTTTGAATTTTTGTGGATTTATTTTATTTTATTCTGCATTTAGTTTATGTTTGTATATTGTATCTACGAGAGTACTATGACATGGGTAAAGCCCTCATAATTAGACACGAGAAAGAGGAGTAAGTTTCAGTGCAGTGCGGAGAACAACGTGGAGAAGCCGAGCAACCGTATCAAGGCGAGCGTTCATCATTTATGTTCGTGTCTTTCATGAGTGAGCATAGACGATACGGACGCATGAATGTTTACACGTAAAATGACAAAAAAATATATTATACAGTGCGGTTCTAAAGTACCGCGTGCAAGTGCAGAATAGTGTTTTAAACTTTTTAGGTAGCGTTCACAATTCCATCTGCTGATACACGTCAGATAGTTGTCGCACACTATACATTTAATTCTATCATCTCCATATTTTAAATCCGGCATACTCACTACTACGTTTTCTAGCTTAGAAATACACTGTTTCCGAAACGTACCTAACTGCGACATTTTCTAAGTATGTGTGTACTGATAAGCACTCACAACGATTAGTGGAATAATATTAAACAAGTGTGTTTTGATATGGTCACTTGAGTTTCTGTGCCACGCAGTTCGCCTCTCCACGTTGTTCTCCGCACTGCACCGAAACATGCTCCTCTTTGCCGAGTCTACTCATAATAGAGACGGACCGTGGACGCCTGCAATATAATTCAAGATTATAAGATTAACTAAAGAGATAGCAATATTTAGATATCTTCGAAAACAGCGCAAATATTAATATTAAGCACGATTTTACAGTGGGCTACACCGTGAGAAGTGTTGTTAATTCTACTCCAATTTAGCATTATGATGAGATACTTTCTATGACAGTTAATAGTAACATTTATTTGTATTAACATCCTTATTACCTTGCCGCGTCCAAACTCACCAAATAATAGTTCGTTCGGTGTCGAATAGGTGATATTTTTGATCTAGTAGAACTATTTAAGTAAAACTAATAGTATACCCAAAGTACATAAATAAATAATTATTAAGAGAGAAAAAAAAAAGATTTTTACTTCATACAACTAAAATACATATTTCCTAAATCACCTGTTTAAATGTGCACACATTCTCTATGACCTTTCGAAAATTTATAAAAAGCCTTTTTCTGGAGAGATGTACAGAAAGGTTAAAGAAAAATTATAAAGCACCTAACTGAAATTGTCGTAATTACAACATCTCAAGAAGAGTTATTGCCGAAGACTGCTGATTGGTATTCTATAAATACATTGTGAAACATGTTCAGTTGTTCTGTTCATAATACTACTGTAATGCACAATTTTCTGCAAATCACAGTGTCCGAAGTATAAAATCAAATTAAATTTTATTTCTAAGCCTATATTGAAAATCAAATGCAAATGATAAACCAATATATTAATAAAAATGGATTGTTGATGCTGAACATAATATTACAGTTTGTAATACTAAGAGCCAACATTTTTATTTATATATTTTTCTTTCTTCTGTCAAAGAATTTATATAAAAATTCTACTATGATAAAAACGGATAACTTTTCTACAAATAGAGATATACATTTTAACATAGTAGAAAGGCGTGGAAATAGAGCTTTGAATCAGAATTCTAAGAAATAATAAATGTCAGTATTAAGACAGCAAACAAAACTGCTACTTTAATAAATTCAAAACAAAAGATCGGAATATAAAAAACTACATTATGTAACCAACACAAATTTCTATAGGGTGGCTAAAAAATTTTAAGTGATGATGTCCATCTTTTAATTAAATAAGTTAGAACTAGTAAATCATTGTTAAGATCCGTAGATAAGACCGTATCGCTATACTTACGAAGTAATAATGATTCATTTATCGTTTCCGAATATTGCAGATGTTCACGCTTTTTCCGTGTTCACTGAAAGGATAATTTATCGCTATTGACACATATGTTGTCAATTTTCACAGAGTATCGGGTATCATCATCCTCTGAAATGCACTGATGCGTAGAGAATACAATTTCCGCGTAATTTTTTATCCAGATATGGCAGAAGAATGACAACTTTATTTTGTCAGAAGACTTCTGAATATGGTATTCGCTCCATTTGGTATAGGTAAGCTGCGTCTTTCTGAATAAAGATTAAGGATTAAAATGTTCGTTAATAATGTTACCATTACCGGTACATATATCCAATTTATTATAATGACGCGGATCAATTCTAATATTAGATTTGAAATTAATCGCTATTTTATGCATATTACGCTAAATAGAAGAAGCAATAAACAAAAAAATGACTTTATTATAAATTATAACTAGGTACGTACCTTACAAGCAGACCTATAAAACCATTAAATACGAAAAACAAATGGATGTGTATTTTCATATGTGTACATAATCGAACTATGTACGTTAAGTTTCTACAAATACCACTGATAAGAATTCTTCAATGGTAATCAACATCGTAATGCCACCATAGTTTTATTCATGCAATGTTTTAGTCTGATACAATGAATTACTATAAGTGCTGCTTTATCTAAATCTGTAATGTATGAGAAACTGTGCACATAAACATTAGCAAATGTAAAGGTAGTAAATAACCAGCAAACTTCTGAAGGATGTCAATACCGTTTCTAAAAGGCGTTTAATGCTAATTTCACCATCAGGATAAAACACATGGAACTTACATGAACTGAAACATGAATATAAAGTGTTAGTTCTAAAACCCAGAAGTTTAAATACTGAACAACAGTAGAAAGTTTTAACCACAAGTAGTGACTGATAAAATTAAGTAGTATATATACGGCAAAAATGAAACGGAAAGGATACTATTAGCTTGAGTAACTTGCAATTGATTAGGACATTAACGAAGAGATAATGGTATTTACGACAAACATTTTCTACGATCCAGTTACTAACCTACTAAGCGGGGATGACGATCCTTGGGCTTCCTTCGCTGCAGCTTGTGCTGCAGTCCTAGGAACCTACAAAGCAAAATCTAGTGGGTGCAGGAGTTTCTCCGGTAAAACGGAAGATCATACCAGCATCTTCACTTACATAGAGCAGACAGTACCAGTGTCCATGAGGGCGGACAAGATTTCGCCCGTTTTCAGCTTCAGTGGGGGATATAATGTAAACATCTTCAATAGAGAAACTCCAAAAGCCTTAGTTCACAAATCGAGACGAGAATTATCCCGCTGGTTAGCCTTCAGCCTAGGGAGCTCCTCGTCCATCTTCCAAGCCTAAATAACCGTCATCCAGACCTGCCCTGACCAGGTTAATGGAGTAGTGGAAATCTTTTCTGGCAGTCAGGCAGCCCTTACAGGCACGTTAGGTTTGTCTCCCCGGGAATACTACGCTGCCATAGGACTCTTGTAAAACTGGTGGAACATCACAACACCATGCTGAGATGGGTGCTAGGTCACTCTGGAATCAGAGGCAATGAAATGACAAATTAGCTAGAAGTGCCAGCGAGCGACCACTTGTGGGTCCAGAACCTACATGTGGAAATTCCTATGGCAGCATCAAAGCCTTTGTCAGATCAGAACTCGTTGCTAGACATTGCTCCAACTGGAATACACTTATATGAGACACAGTAAAACTCTTGGGATTCACCCGTATGCTCATAAAGACTGCCTTACGCATGCTGAGGTTACTCACAGGGATCTTAACCTCCTGCGCATTACTGCGCACTGGATAAACATTTGCATCGCATGGGCACAGTAAACTATGCAGAAACTGTGCGAATGCGGTGGAAACTTCAGTCCATGTTCTGACTCAACAGTGGACAGGGAGAAGCGGAGTTACTTTGGGGTCGATCGATTAGATGATCCCGGAGTAAGAAAATTAATTCTCAACCAGGTTGCAAACTTCTCTGTCCGAATGCAACCTGATTAAGAGGGGGCATGGGGGCATAACAGGTCTCTCCTATGGCCGAGCTTGCCTTTATGGTTCTCGCGCCCGGGCAGTCGAAAACCAAACCTACTAAGCAGTGCGCCTTAAAAGTTAATTATCAAAATTTCGTTACTCTTAATGATAAGAGACGTCAATAATATGTTTATGCGAAAATTCCACGTGCCGAATCCTACCAGTCCAAATGTGGTCACAAAGATAAATTTATAGTAATGACAAGTGTAAATATATTAAAGTTAACTAAAGTTTTGGATGTACTTGAAACAAGTAAATATCTTGTATTTGATTTTAGAAAATTGTTTAACATAGTTAGTAAATTGAAATTTTTAATGCATCAACTGAAACATTTTAGAAATAGTAAGTAAAAATTGTTAGACCATAAGACATAATATTGTTATATCAAATCAATCTCAATATATAAACAAAGCATACACAGTCATGGTTGCAACAACTCTGTTGGATGCGGAGTATATTTTGTAGAAAGAATTCTACAAGAATGCTGCCCGAGGAAATGTTTTTTCCTTCTTCATTTAGGTATCCTCTATCGCTAAGATTGCCCAGTTTGTACATAGTCCTTCGATCTTATACCAAATATATACTAGTGTATACCAAATATCGCCGATAACATATTACAATGCCTCCTATTCGCACATGGTCCAACTACTGCAGTAGTAGCTTCTTTTTTAAGTACATCTTAAGTGCAACTATGTCTTTGTCTTAATCAGTAGTACGTGATTGTGCAAATTAAGGACGAGATAGGTTAAATTTGTAGTAAACATAGATAAGTATATAGTTTTATTCAAACTATTTTTTCAATATAAGATTCATAATCCAGTCGGTGAATTAGATCTATTCTCCTGATAATAGATGGTTTCCAAATAGCTGCTCAGTGAGTTTTGTATTTCAAAAATTTAACCTTATAATTAAAGATTCTATTGAATTTATTAAAAAGTTTCAATCTTTTGAGTTGCTGGCAGGTGAAATATTGATTTCGTTTAGTGCAAGTTCTTTTTCTTCAGTGTTTCGATTTTTGACCTCCCTCGAGATCTCCAAATTGCTCCAAAACAACTTGGAGCCATAAATTGTCCGGGTATATAATATATTTGCCTCACTGACACCTGCATGATTTTTCAATTTAACGAGAATTTTTATGAAAATGTAAAAGGAACGGTACAAGGCAACCCGTTGTTATCCTTCTTAGCTAACCTTTTCATTTTGGAAAGCACCTACCATTCGAAAATCAATATTTTTCTACAGTTTGTTAAGGTATGTGAATGACATTTTCTCTATATTTGATACCAAAAAAATATAAATATTATATATATATATTTGATAAACAATTTTGTAAACAAAAACAGACATGTTAGATTTTAAATTTCGACATTTTAAAAAACAATATGTTGAATGCAATGAAAATATATTGTATATACGAAAAAAAAAAAAATTTTTTTAAACACATCAAATGGAAAACGATTTATAACATTCCATACAAAGATATTTAAATGTAAGAGATCACAAAAGACTACCAAAAGATTAATGTAAATCCTTAAATTTGATAAATTTAATTAAATTATTATAAATATTCGTAAAATTTGAAGATTGTTCTTTTGTATTAATATTATCCGAAAAATGTTTGATAGCTAAAACTTCAAGGCAAATTCTTTTAGTATAATTAGATTCATTAAATAAAATTATGACATCATTAAAATTTACAATGTGATCTTTGGTATGTATATGTGTAGCCAAAGCACATTTTTTGGGATTTACTCGACTGTCACTACGATGTTGGGTGCTTCTCTCACGCCACCTCTGGATAGTTTGACCAATATAGAATTTAGAACAATCGTTACATTTAACCGCGTATACAATATGATTTTGTTGTTCTTTAGGTATCGGGGTTTTCAATTTGGTGAAAAATTTTTTACATGAATTAGCTGAAGTAAATGAAATTTTTAAATTGCTATTTCTAAATAACAGTTTTATTTTATCCGTAAGGCCAGGGATGTAAACAAGAGATTTGTATTTTGATTGTTCAATATTAATATCTTGTATATGACGAGAGTTAGACAAATCATTACGATCTTGAGTTAAAAGGCTAGTGGCTGTAGAAAATAAAAGCCTGTTTGTTAAGTGAGGTGGAAAACTATTTTTAAGGAGAATATTGTATAGATATTGTAGATCTTGCGTGACAAATTCTTTATGACTAATTCTCTGTATTCTTGTTTTCATTGCGGTAATTAAATTAATTTTATATTTAGTGGGACAAACCGAGTTAAAATTCAACAATCTATTAGAGTTAGAAGGTTTTCTGTACCACTTTAACCTAATTAAATTTTCTTGTCTTACAATAGTGGTATCAAGGAAGGGTAATGTGCCATTAATTTCTGTTTCGCAAGTGAATTTAAGGTTTGAGTTAAATTCATTCAATTTATTCAATGTATTTTCTACTTCATGCCTAGGTAGAGCGCAGGCAATGTCATCAACATATTGAAAAAGAAAACCGAAAGCAAAAGTGGTTAGACTACATACCTTTTTTAGTAAGCTGTTCATAATTATATCTGCTATAATAGGTGAGAGGGACTGCCCATAGGAGTACCATGTATTTGTTGATAATACTGCCCCTCATAAAGAAAGTAAACTGACTCGAAAACCCACTGTAATAATTTTATGAAAATGGTTTTAGGTATGGCAGTATTAGACTCGATAATTCCCCAATTTTCTTGTATGATGGTGATAACTAAGTCTACAGGTATATTGGTGAATAGACTGACTACGTCAAAAGATACTAAAGTATAGTTATTGGGTATAGTCATATTGTTAACTTTATTTTTTCCGGAACCGTTTAATATTTTTAGTTAAATGTAAAAAACATGGATTATTTCCAGCACACGTCAAAAATAGTTTCAAATCAATAGAATATGGAAATGTTGGATGCAATGCACGTATGGTTGACGAGTCATACCGCATTATACATAATTTTAAATGTAGAATACTAAATTGGGAAATTAGTAACACTTATGCACACATCAATACCTTGGTAAGTGACAGAAAACGATTAATGACATTAGTGAAACATCATGTTCTATGGAATATATACAATACATTCAATAGATCACAAAAAACTACTTATTTTAATGTTTTCAACAAAATTAAATACAGAAATATAAGAAAGTTCGATGAACTTAAACAGCACTCCAAAGAAACCAATAGATATGTAAAAAACGTTATACAAGCAGAAACAAACGCTACAAATAATGAAGCCATTAATTATCAATGCTCACATAATAATAACTGTAACACTCACATACCTAACACAGTTAATACACATTCAGAAAGCAGTGACAAAAATGAGCAGATATCACAAATTGCTAACACAAATGAATTTTTCTTTAAAAATTTAACCGATAAGCAAATTCCATCCAATGTAATTAATATCTTGGCCAAGGGACCTAAATTCTCTTTACCTGTTGCTCCTTCTATGTTACCTGTTCACAAATTGTTGGCTGATTGTGAAAACATTTTACAAGATATAACACCAGATAAACAGGACACATACAGATTAGAAATAGCTTATCACACCACTCATTATATCAGAAATAACTATAAGCACAATACCACTAGCTATAAAGATCAAATAGAAACGGGCAGGTATCTAACTCAGAACAAAGATATTATAATTACTATTTCGGACAAGAGCAATGTTACTGTTTGCATGTATAAAACCGAATATCACGAAAAAATGACTCAACTATTAACTGATAGGCAAATATACAAATTATTACGATCTGACCCTACATATTCATTTGAAAGGAAAACTAATAAACTTATAAAAGATCTAAAAGACAAGAAATACATAGAAGATACCACCTACAAACAATTAACTAAATATAATTCCGCTACACCCCGTATATATGGCATTCCCAAAATTCACAAATCTAACATTCCTCTGCGTCCCATAGTTAGTAATGTTGATTGTCATAGCAAGTATCTGGCCAAATATCTGGCAAACATATTAAAAATCTCCTTCGAAGAATACTGTGAGTTCAAAATACAAGATTCTTTTGTTTTCGCGGATAAAGTTAACAATATGACTATACCCAATAACTATACTTTAGTATCTTTTGACGTAGTCAGTCTATTCACCAATATACCTGTAGACTTAGTTATCACCATCATACAAGAAAATTGGGGAATTATCGAGTCTAATACTGCCATACCTAAAACCATTTTCATAAAATTATTACAGTGGGTTTTCGAGTCAGTTTACTTTCTTTATGAGGGGCAGTATTATCAACAAATACATGGTACTCCTATGGGCAGTCCCCTCTCACCTATTATAGCAGATATAATTATGAACAGCTTACTAAAAAAGGTATGTAGTCTAACCACTTTTGCTTTCGGTTTTCTTTTTCAATATGTTGATGACATTGCCTGCGCTCTACCTAGGCATGAAGTAGAAAATACATTGAATAAATTGAATGAATTTAACTCAAACCTTAAATTCACTTGCGAAACAGAAATTAATGGCACATTACCCTTCCTTGATACCACTATTGTAAGACAAGAAAATTTAATTAGGTTAAAGTGGTACAGAAAACCTTCTAACTCTAATAGATTGTTGAATTTTAACTCGGTTTGTCCCACTAAATATAAAATTAATTTAATTACCGCAATGAAAACAAGAATACAGAGAATTAGTCATAAAGAATTTGTCACGCAAGATCTACAATATCTATACAATATTCTCCTTAAAAATAGTTTTCCACCTCACTTAACAAACAGGCTTTTATTTTCTACAGCCACTAGCCTTTTAACTCAAGATCGTAATGATTTGTCTAACTCTCGTCATATACAAGATATTAATATTGAACAATCAAAATACAAATCTCTTGTTTACATCCCTGGCCTTACGGATAAAATAAAACTGTTATTTAGAAATAGCAATTTAAAAATTTCATTTACTTCAGCTAATTCATGTAAAAAATTTTTCACCAAATTGAAAACCCCGATACCTAAAGAACAACAAAATCATATTGTATACGCGGTTAAATGTAACGATTGTTCTAAATTCTATATTGGTCAAACTATCCAGAGGTGGCGTGAGAGAAGCACCCAACATCGTAGTGACAGTCGAGTAAATCCCAAAAAATGTGCTTTGGCTACACATATACATACCAAAGATCACATTGTAAATTTTAATGATGTCATAATTTTATTTAATGAATCTAATTATACTAAAAGAATTTGCCTTGAAGTTTTAGCTATCAAACATTTTTCGGATAATATTAATACAAAAGAACAATCTTCAAATTTTACGAATATTTATAATAATTTAATTAAATTTATCAAATTTAAGGATTTACATTAATCTTTTGGTAGTCTTTTGTGATCTCTTACATTTAAATATCTTTGTATGGAATGTTATAAATCGTTTTCCATTTGATGTGTTTAAAAAAATTTTTTTTTTTTTTCTCGTATATACAATATATTTTCATTGCATTCAACATATTGTTTTTTAAAATGTCGAAATTTAAAATCTAACATGTCTGTTTTTGTTTACAAAATTGTTTATCAAATATTTTGCATATGTTTTCAAATTTCAAAATTTCAAAATTGTCAAAATTGTTTCACAATATTTTTAGAGCTTTGTATTTAGAAAAACGATTGTCCTTGTTGTAAGTTATTGTTTCTTGGTTTAAAAATAGTTAAGTTTTATTATATATTTATATATAGGTTTGAAGAAGGATTAAATAAATCCGAAACGTCACGTAGGAAACTACTGTTTTTCATTTGAATTAAAAGAAGAAACCCATATTCTGCACTAGTTGCAGTAATTTTCACATTTTAAAGTCTAAAGTCTGTCAGTGTCAGAACTGATAAAATTGTTAAACTTTATATATATATATATATATATATATATATATATAAATATTGACGTTTTTCTTGTTAAATTAAATAACTTGTTTAGAATTTAAACAATAAATAAATAATAATAATTATAAAATAAAGTAATTATTGAAAAATAACAAATAATATTTTGGAATTTGACATGTATAGGACGGAAATTAATGCACTTCTTTACATTTATTCCGATTTCCGTCATTGTGTCCAGCATAAAATGATAAAAACTGGAATCTTTGTCAGCTATTTCTCCCCCTTATGCTCCAAAAAAATGATTTACCGTTTCAGAACATCTTTGAGTAATATCATAGGTAACCCTAAGATAAAGTAGAACCTAGAAAGGCAGGAGTTTTCGAAATAAATGAGTAATGATTGTATTCAAAAATATATTGGACAAACAAAGGGATCAATGTTAACTAAGTGTTTAAGAAACATTTGGTTAATCTCAAATACAACAGAATTGAAAAATGTGGCGTTACACCACATGTTTACGAAGCAGGTCACAGTATCAATGAAACAAATACAAAACCAAAATATTTTTGTATTTTACGTTGGTAATGTACTCATTCAAACGCACTCTTACGTTTGATAAATAATTCATTTCCATATGCCTTTTTTCATTTCTCTCAGAACTAACCTCAGTAGAAATTCTATACAGACAACGTTTATATAAAATAGTATTAACAAATTCAATTTATATTTTAAAATAATAAATGGTACACTTTCTATATGTATTGATGATGCATGTATGTACATATCTTGGTTGTGGTTATGGCTGGTAAATTGTGCTATGTAACAAGCTTTGCTGTGATCTCGATCGCGACGCGACTTATGACACTTATACTTTAATATATTATTTAAATAGTCGTAAATAGTTACGAAGATGTATAATAAAAATGGTTTAGAATGTCACATAATATCTAAAAATTAAGCAAAACAATATACCTTTACACTAAAAATAACCTCAAGATGCTTTATCACGTTGCATGCATAGGGTAATTATTTTTATTCAGGCTAGATGTATATCATTGGAACAAATTAAAAATACGTTTATTGTTAGAAAGTTTAAAGAAATTATGATAAAATTGTTGTCAATGTTTACCTTACTCTTTACTATAAAAGATATGTTTTTTACTTAAAGCAGATCTGAAGTAACCGCCACTAATCGAGTTCTACGAATGTCATTCGACGTAAAATAGAACTATCAGTCCGCAAAATGCGTGAAACAATGCGGAGACTTTTACCATGCGAGACGCGCACTCTACGCTGGTCCCTGTTAGGAAATGCGCTGCCGGAAGCTTGCCTTTTACGCCGGTATCGCGCTCTACCCGTTACCGGTCACATTTTCGTATTTACCAGTTCGCGCGATGAAGATTATATTAGCTGATTGTTTCGAGCACTCTATGCCATTATCCATTATTAATCGACGATTTATTATGTATTCTAATAGACCTGTTGCCCTTTTTCTGCTTTTCGAGCGTTATTAGGACACATCACATGCAACTTACATTCAATCAACGCGTCTCGTTCCGATTAATTTCGCGATTTGTATGATGAATAGCGTATTTTGTAAATAACTTCACACCTCCTTAATAACACTAAAATCGTCCTGTCAATAACAAACGCGTATATCAAAATTTACGAAGATACTTAAATACTTTCTTAAATTGAAATAACTATTTATGTATGTATTGGGGTGATTTTGTATCACTTAAAATTCTCCTTAAAACTTATGGTTATGGTAGCGAAACCTATTCCTAAAAAAGTTGAAGTTACAAGATTCTTTATCACGTTATAAGAGTATACTGCAGGATATCGGTTTTGGCTAAAAATGTGCTTTTTGAAATTATTATAATCGAAGGATTGAACCTGAATTTGCTTCCTATTAGTGCTCATGTTCGCAGGTTTTTCGGTATTGAATTTATTTTCATATTTATTTGTACTCTTGCTTTTGGGGTCAATGTACTAATTATCCATACTTTTGAAAGTTCTGAATTCAGAAAATTACCATCATTCTTGTCACTGGATTTGTTTCTCATCTTTAAATTTTATTAAACCCAATAACTTCTACTTGAGCTGTTGATAATACACATCACTCCTTGGTGACCATAATATGTTCATTCGCTTCTCTTGCAACGCCCAAAGGCGTACTATTCTTCATAGTGTCGATTTTCATCTTTGGCTAGTTCTGATTTTGTTTGTAACGTTGTTTCTCGAAATAGATAAGATTGTGCCTAGCATTTTGCAAGAATATCAACAAGTTTTTCATTAATTTGCAAACTTAGACCTTGCGACAGTTTTGTATTCTGTTATTAATATCTTCCACTTTAATAAAGCAAACTAAACAATATACATATGTTGCATAATCTGAAATATGAATACTGATATGTCGAACAAGATTATTATAAGAAATTACTTTAGCACCCTCTAGTTATTTTAGTCGTCTGTCTCACAAAAAAATGGTCTCAAATCATAGTCAATCTTCACTCTGACTTTCAGAAATATTTGTTAATAACAAACAGCACAATTAATTCTTTGTTGATAGTATGAATCCTTCTAGAATAAAAATAGGTACGATTGCTTTTTTTTTCTTGAGAATTAATTTCGTCTTGTATTCAAGGAAAACAATAAAAAAATCAATTTTCAAGATCGATAAGTTTAAAATCGGTATACTAGCACACCACTGTTGCAAATGTATCGCGGAAATATTTTAGAAAACATGAACATGTACATATGTGTACGTATTAAGGAAATTTATTCTTAAACGGAAAATAAGACCGGGAATTAGATTTAGCCTTGTGTCTTGGTGGAATTACTAGGCGTTAAAAATAAGAATTGTTGCTGTATACACGTAGGCTGTTACATATTTGAATTTTTTGGCAACTATTTCGAAGGTTGCTCAAATTAAAAATAAAGTAAAACTCGGTAAATTGTAACAGATTTGCGAGCCAAAACTATTGCCTGATTTTACCGCCTCTAATGGCTTTTGTTTTAACCTATTAAAAGAATTAACATGTTGTATTTATAAATTCGATTCCTCTTTCCAAAAGCTATTTCCTGATCAATTATATGTTACAATACAAAAACATAAACATCACGAATGATTTTCATTTTATGGAATAAAATAATTTCAAAAATATATCGCAAATAATTCTGTTAAAATTCTATTCTTCCCATTTATTATTTATTGGAAATTTAATTAGCATTATAGATAAAATACATTGCATGATAAGTTTACAAAAGTGTTTTACCGGCTGTCAAACAAAAAACGCCTCAAGCTGTAACTCTGTTATTTGCTTCCCGATGATGATGATTACTATGATTAAGCATACATGTAGTTCTTTCCAGCGGCATCTTCAATATCTAGGGATTACCAAATTTTTCTTTTGAAATTACTCTGTATAATTTTTGTATGCCACTAGATAGAGATTTTTGTCTGAATGAATTAATGTACTCTAGTTGTTAACACTTTCCGATGTTTTTCTTATGTCACATTATGCTTTAAAAATGAAACAAGCGGCAAATTATTACAGTTAAGGTCGACGTTTATCACGGTAATGTCGTTTAGTTACTTAATGACACCTAAATAACATAGTATAACATAGTAGTAACATATTATTATTCGAAAATATAAACAGTAGTTCTCAACTTGATTTATATTGTCTTAAATACGACTCTTGTCATCTAAGAATATACCAGTGTTTGAATAGTAATTTTTTTTATAATTTGACATTGTTTCTACTTCACACATTGAAAATACCTACAATATGCTTTGACGTTTCATGGTTTGGCTACAACTAACTGCATTCACAAAGATTACTTACGGACGTAAGTAAGATCTATCCCCCGAAAAAAAAACTTAGGGGAATGAAATAAGGTGAAACCGTGATAACGCTTTGTACAAATAATGGAAACATATTTATACTTGTCTCATGGGGTTTGCTGTAAAGAAAATCATAAAAACTATATATGTATAAATGGAATCGACCTACCATTTATAAGTTTTCACATCACATACACCTTGTATTATTTCAAGGCATTTTATTATAACACTACCCATCTGCCCTCCATGTACTTCTTCGCCATGCACAATAAAAACATTCGTTATTCGAACGTTCTGTGGTCCTACATACACTCCCTAGGGCTGAGCAAAGCTCCTAAGCCCTTTTGTCTACCGTTGAAACAACCTATACTAGCTGTGAGTTATTTAGATGCAGGTATAGCGTGTCTTCTTTGTGGGAGCGAGTTGGAAGTTAGTCTCGGTTCTGATGGATGAGAACATCCTGGGCTCTTCTAACGGTTGTACGAGGGTCTGTCTAGATCCACGCCGGCGGTTTCAGCAACGATCGGATTGGAGGACTTGCCCATTCTGCTCAGCGTGTTGGTCGCCAGCTTTATTGCATGATGGTGCAGCGATGGTATCGGCAGGTCCTTACGCAGGTCTGTGTTTCTTATGAACCACGGGATACTCACAATCATCCTCAACAGCTTATTTTGTTGGGCCTATAGTCTTTTTAGATGTGTCTTGGCCACACACGACCAAGTACCATAAGTAAGAACGGGACGCAAGAAGATGCAATATATAAGGAGTTTAAGTCTCAAGGGAAGCAGGCTTTTAGCGCAGAGAAATGGATAGACAATTGACCTGGCGGCACCGAAGCGATCAATAACCTTGCTGACATGTTGACGGAGAGTCAGGTTGCTGTCAAAGGTCCTTCCGAGGTAGGAAACAGATTTACACCAAGGGAGGCGATAGTCGCCAATGTAAAGGTGGGCATAGGCAGGACGAAGACGTGTGGTAAATCGAATAGCCTGGCACTTCGCCTCGTTGATCTTCAAGCGCCATCTAACGGACCAGCGTAACATTGCGTCCAAGTCCTCCTGGAGACGACTACACACCAGAGCCTTACTACTGGACGACGTAAAAATGACTGTGTCATCAACATATATTGCCAAATGAACCCCTTGCATCTTGAAAAGATCGTGGATGAAAATGAGAAATAGCATTGGTCCAAGAAACGAGCCTGGGGAACACCTCCGGAAGCAACCCTTGGTGCCGATATGGCGTCCTCGACCCTAACAGCAAAATGCCTGCCCTGAAGGTACGATTACAGGATCTTGACGACCTCTGGGATCAGACCAGCCAATACCATCTTATAAACAAGACCTCGGTGCCACAAAGTATCAAAAGCTCACGCAAAATCGAGAAACATGGCGCCCATCGTATCTCGTGTCTCCATGGAATTACGGACCGCCTCCATAACTCTAAACAGCTGGTAGTCCGTAGAAAGTCCTTCCCGAAAACCAAATTGCTCATTCTGGATGATATCATGTACCAGCAGTTCTTCTTGGAGGCGATTTAGAATGACAATTTCTGCAATTTTGGAGAGATTCGACAGTAGAGAGATGGGGCGGTCGAATCCTGACCCCTTTTGGGGATAGCAACTATCGTGGCCTGCTTCCAAATCTCAGGAAAATAGCCGAAGCTGAGTATAGCATTAATTTTAAGAACAATTTTTTCCAGAACAGAGTCTGGAAGTCTCTTGATGGCGGTATTTGTAATAAGATCTGAGCCTTGTCAGGTTTTCGAGACTTAGTTCTTAATTTCTCTCAAGATGGCTTCGGGGAGATTTTCCCCTATTCAAATGTTGCGGTTGCATGCAGTAATAACGCTGTTTCGTATTGAACTGTCGCTCTTGTGTGTACTCTAATTCTTCTTAAAAAGTCCTCATTTTGCACTCTTTATGCACATTAGCACTTTGACTAGAAACAGAACCAGTAACCATTGTTTGTGTTTCATAGTTTATCATATATACCTACATATTATTAAAAATGTATTTCAGTATAATGACAATCGACAGATCCTCCTTAACTCCTTAACTAATGCAAGCAAAGTATTTAGTCTATCTATCTTAATAGACACATTAAATTTAACTCTGTCTAAATATTATTTCGTTCTAAAATTATATAAAACTGACATTATTTACTTGACTTTGCTAATAAGCGATCATAATCCTTTCGGAAATGCGAAATTTAAAAAAAAATACGTAAAGATTAATTGCAGGACAAAATTGCAATGATGTAAGAACTAAAAAGCTTCCTTAGAACAAACATGTCTCTAATCATATAATATGTTTAATTCAATACATAAAAAAACTTCGAAATTATATATAATTGAACTTTGTTGTTTCCGTGTATCACTTTCTAGATGAAGTTACTTATGCAATTTGTTGTGTTAAAGAAATAATCATTTCTATTATTTATTCTTATAATCTAGCATTTGATATGAGAATATATTACTTAATAATAGATTTCATAAATCTTCGACCGCATCTCGCATGCATACCGCTGGGCAGAAAGTGCGAAAACTAGTATGCAATGTGATGTATGGTGCAGCATTCCCATAACTCTAATGGTTACTTTCTTCTCGTGGAGCGCATTTGATGTTGCTCTAAGCACGAGTAACATATTTGTCACTACGGATTCGCTGTCGTTTCACCGAAACGTTTATTAATCACGCACGCATTTTATCCTATTACTATTTATTTTTCTCTCCTTTTTTTTAGTCCGACTTGCTGTTGCGGAGCAACCATCATTTGTTCCAAGTTATGCCTTGGTTCAGCGATTAAGAAATTTATGGTTATCAGTAGAACGGCGCATAGTTCATACGCATAGCCGGCACGCGGGAATTTCTCAAATTTTTCACCTTTGCGAAGATGTTACAAGCAAACGAGAGAAGGCAGAATTACATTCCCCAAGCGATTTTACATTTTTATTGAGATCTAGATGTATTTCTAACGCTGAGATTATAAGCAACATACCAGGAATGAAATAAAATGTGGATAATACGTACATACCTATCAAAATTATAATACAAGCCAACTTGACAACTCATATGTATGTATATGTACAAAGGGGACCAAATTCGAAGTTCACCATTGGAATCTCGGAAACGGTAACAAATACAAAGTCAGTGAAATGTGGTAAAGTTATGTAATTTCATGTAAATTTGGAAAATTCCAACTACTTTCGAAGGTATGTATCCGCAGACAAAAAATAAATTTAGATTTTGACATTAGATATTTTGCTTTCCTATGTTTGGACATAATAATTGCTTGTCTAGTAAATTTTAATATACTGATATACTTCTAATACGTGCTTTAGGAATTTTGACAATTACAAAAGGATCGGTAAAAATAACATATCGTTTTAGTATTGAAAAATTGAATGATTATTTTAGCATTGGGCCGATTATAATATGCAGCCAGGAAACTTATTACGATATATTCGTGTTATTGCTGAAAACTGACACGGGAAAGAGTACTAGTTATAGTATCAGAAAAATTTAATTTAATTTAAAGTAATTTGAAATGTTTTTTAATTTTTGCTTATAATTTTAAATAGTTTTAAAACGAGATAGATGTTCAATCTTCACCACTCCTCAGAATCATCAATCAATGTTTTATACAGCATAGAAAAGTGTCTAAACAAAGTACTTTCCGTTTTTCAATGTCTTACTAAGAACAGAAAAAACTGACAATTTCTTTCAGTTACAATTTTCACGCAATTACGCAGCTTTGCCAAAATTTAAGCAATCTAATATCTGTAACCGAAAAATAGTAACCTACACAACCTACCTGTACAGGCTCGTCAGATAAGAATGCAAAGTGTTGTATCTCTGAAACTATTCGTCGTAGAGACTTCCGGTAAAAAAAAATCAGTATATAAGTGGGCGAAAGAAGACCGTGGAAAATATTTTCAGATTTCCAAGATTGTCACCAGAGGGCGTAACCAGCATCTTAAATTTTTAAAGTGATTTTTTTCTGAAATCTACCCAGTAAATGTTACCAAAAGATATATGCTTTCTAAAGCTAAGCTTTGCTCGAGTAATTTTTGTTTAACACTTTTTGACGTATCTATTAAAATAAAGTGGTGGGGGGTAATTCAATGTTTTTTAAATAAACAGCAATAACTCCTAAACGACTGCACTGATTTTAACAAACTTGGTCTCATTGGAAAAAGCATTTATTGTTCCATCAAACCTATCACACCTGTGATATGTCTATTTTTTAGTGATACCGCTAGAGCGCGTTTTTGCATATAATAGCAGAAAAGTGTAAAATTCTCTAAAAAATTAAATGCAATAATATTACTTTTTTTCATAAAAATGTAGCGAAGCCATACCTAAATAGTTAAAACTGTATTTCGATATCTTATTCGTAGCCAGAAATATCGCAGAAAAAGATTTAGTTATCATATAATTTTAAAAAGACACTATTACACCGTTTATTATTCACAATTTAATAATTTTTAAATAATGAAAGTTTATCAACGCATATAATATGCAAGTGCAAGGTACGCAGAATATGAAGAGTAGGCCATGGAGGAAAAGCAAATGTCTAAAATCAACTCGTCAACAAATTATACTTATAGAGGCAGGTTAATTTATATTGTTTGCATACACAAGTAAGGTTTAAAAGTATTAAAATGCTTTTTAGAAGTGATGGAAACGTTAATTTGCATAATATGCATTATTGGTCTGACAACAATCCTCACTGATGGTTGCGGAGGTCCAATATCAAAGCCATTGGAGTCTCGATGTATGGTGTGACATTCTGGACGGAAGTATTATATTTCCCTATTTATTTGATCATTTATTTTGCCGTGTTTCTTGATTTTCTGGTAAACCAATTGCCTATTTTATTAGAAGATGTGCCCTTGCAATTACGGCAAAATACGTTTTTGCAACTAGATGGTTGTCCAGCACATTTCTCATGTATGAGAACATTTAGATCCAATATATCACCAGAGGTGGACTGGGCGAGGAAGTCTATTTGCTTGGCCTTCCCGATCCCCAGACCTCACCTGTTTGGACTTCTATCTCTGGAGTCGGTTGAAAGATATTGTTTACCAAATTCCACCAACAACGAGAAACGACTGTCAAGAGCAGAAATTGAAACTGCTGTGATGTCTACGCATGAGCGGCTCCAACAATGCATTGAGTGTGATGGAAGAAATTTCGGGCATTTAAGGAAGCATTAAGTTTTATTTCAAAATCAGTCCTTTTTTCTTATTATGCGCCTACACGTTCTTTTTTCAATTTTTTTAACTAAGAATACTTTTATTACTTAAAAAATTATTAAATTATGAAATTTTATCATTGAATCTTGAAAAAAGACAAATAAATAACAATAACTACCCGTGTAATAGTGTCTTTTCAAAATTATATGATAAGTAAATCTTTTTTCTGCGATACTTCAGGCTACGAATAAGTTATCGAAATGCGGTTCTCACTAGCCTATTTAGGTATCACTTCGCAACATTTTTATGAAAAAAAGTAATATTATTGCATTTAATTTTTTAGAGAATTTTGCAATTTTCTGCTATTATATCAAAAAAAACGCGCTCTAGCGGCATTGCTAAGAAATAGACATATCACAGGTATGATAGGTTGGATGGAACAATAAATGCTTTTTCCAATAAGACCAAGTTTGTTAAAATCAGTTCAGTCGTTTAGGAGTTACAGCTGTTTATTAAAAAAAACATTGAATTACTCTCCACCACTTTCTTTTAATAGACAGGCAAAAAGTGTTAAACATAAATTACTCGAGTAAAGCTTAGCTTTAAAAGGCATATATGTTTTGGTGACATTTAGTGGGTGGATTTCTGTGAAAAATCACTTTAAAAGTTTAAGATGCCGGTTACGCCCCGTGGCGACCATCTTGGAAATCAGAAAATATTTTGCATGGTCTTCTTTCGTCCACTTTCTCTACGACGAATAGTTTCAGAGATACAACACTTTGCATTCTTATCTGACCATCCTGGAAAATTCCCCTTTGTAGAACGAATGAACCTCTGTATGCCGCAAAATATTGTAAAATAAATTCTTCTAAATCGATTTGCTACATTAGGAAATTAAGTTCGATCGAGGAATTTAATCTACTTTCAAATACAGTTTTGTTAATTCTATATTAATAATTCTAAACAGTCCTACGTTTATTTACTATAATTGAAAATGATTGATGATAAAAAATAAGTAATTGTCAATAATTAGATCGCGGAAATAATAGTACCAATTTATAAAACCTGCGAGAAAAGTATATTTTAGAGTATAGAGGACATACTAACGAGCCTGCCGCAGAAAAGAAGGATATTGGCACTACGATTAAGATCCATTATTGACCCAATTTAGAACACGCAGTGTTGCTTCAGGAAGAAACAGGATTTTGTATTTATGTTAAGACAAAGCAGCGAAAAGTTTGTAAGGAAATATAAATCTTTTTGATTTACCTAAAAGAGGCTTTGCTATAGTAATAAGAAAATAAGTATAGAAATAAGCTTTAAAGAAAAGAAAACGATGATACATACATAGATGTAGTAAATAAATATACAAAAATAACAAATTGAGTAAGAGGAAATGTTGAAGAATATAAAGAATTTATAAAAGGATAGGACATTGTAAATAGAGCTAAATCCAGTTCATGTCCAAATGCAAACAATGACGGATGCAAATTGTGACAATAGTAATCTGTCCCGAATTTCGAAACAAAAAACGACATTAGGTAAAATAGAGCGGAGCAGAACGGGACGACATAAAATTTGACACAAATAGGTATATGAAGCTCATCAGATTTATATTATTATTTATATTGCCGCTTGATCCAAAGGTTATAGGCCTTTTTTATAATTATGCTAGCTATAATGGTACTTCTTCGCTTAATGTTGTATGAGAGTATACATACCTATATAGTTTTCTATACATATAATATTTAAATTCAACGTTGTTTTATTTAACTGGAATTACATATGTACTTTCAAGCAAAGATTGCTGCACAAAATAAACATTTTACTTATTAAAACCAAAAATAATTTAATGCAAGGAAACTAAGTAGTAGTATATTACACACTTAAAAAAATATACGTATATGATTCAATAATATAATAATATGTAGTAAGAAGCAACAAAAGAATATAAAATTAGTTCTAAATAATATCAATAAGAACTATTTTTAAACATGGGAAAAAATAGATAGTTAAATAGTTGTTTAAAAAAATCTCGTGTTTTTATCCATTTCCGTACATAAAGTATATCTCCTCTTAATTTATTACCACAAGCATTCAAAAAGTGCCATAATATTTAATTTACTAACACTTTTGCACGAAAACCATAGCGTATAATTTTTTTCAAAATAGAACACCACCTCGCAACGCAAGAATATTAAGAACAGCATTACCTACGTTCCAAGTTAATCTCTAGCGACAGAATAGACATAAAAGGGACTTGTAAAGCAGAACCAAAAGCTTGTCAATTCAAATTCAATAATTAGACGGCAATCTTCTTGGAGTGTGCTTATGTATGTCGCATCATGTCATAAGACAATTTGTTGTTGTGTTGGCTGTGTCGCGTTTTAAAACGTGTCCTGCACGTTCAAATTGATTTATTATTTTAAATTTATCCTGTCCACTATTCTTCAACTATTTTTTATAAATTTTCTTTATAAATTAATTGACAAATCTGCATTTAAGTATGCTATCTTCTAAGTAATAATAGTACTGAAAATCGGAAACGCAAAGATTAAGATTGGTAAGACAAAAAATTTAAAATAATTAATAATACTGACCTATTTGTAATTTAAAAAAGTAATACAAACTAGTACAAAAATCTTTAAATTAGACTTCGATGAAAACTTTAACCTTAAGGTATCTTACTGCTACTCTTTCTATATTAGAAATATATTAGTACTCCACCAAGAGCATCTTAGTTGCTACTGTAATTTTCTTTTATCTGTTATTTTTGCAATACTTACAAAATCTCAACAAATTTTACCGTTGTCGTATAGAGAAAATTTTCAGCCATGCCTTAAAACTGGACAGTGAGGGATGTCGGGAAATTCTCTCTGCATACGACAATGATACAGAATAATTTCTAGATCATAATTGTAGTGGTAAGTACGAAGACGCTTATATTTTATAATTTTTATTTGTGCGTTTCCTTCATAACTGGTATTCAAAGAAAAATGCATTAATGCATATTCTATTGAAAAGGTAAATATATGTTCTGTTAGAGATAGAAGTATTGTCAAAGTTAATCATGTTAATTAACGAAAACACCACGGCGCTTTCGAATTACTATACTTTTGTAGGTGTCCATACTAAGTGCCTTTCTCAAACATATCTGATATCTATCTTTCTTCATTTTGTATGTACCTTACTCAAAAGTGAAACATTTGACTGAAATCAAGGTAATTTTAATCTACTTCTCAATAAATATTGTTGCATGATACATCGAAATTTTATTGGTTGATTTGCCGTAGTATATGCAACCAAATAAACAGAATGCTCTTTTTTTTGTGAAGTAAGCAACTTTATATACATCAGTTAATTTTACTTAATTAAAGAGTTGCAATTATTTGCATTGGATCATATTCACTTTAATAAAAACAATTTTAACTAATAAAAAATATGGTGCATCAGAAAAAATACGATTGCTTGTATTAAATACTTTTTTATAAAACGGTCACTGAAAATACAAAATGGGGAATTTAAAATGTGACACATGTTAGTTCAATAAGAAAAAAACTGCCAAACTAAGTTAAAAAGAAACTTAACAAAAGTCGGTCTATTTGAACTAAAAAATCGAACTTAATGGTGCAATAAACATTCCTAGATCTTTATTCCCAATGATTCTCAAACTGCAAATTGTCAATCATGCTCTTCATATTTAATAAGTACATGTAAATGAGTAAAATCGCCGTTTTATAAAAGATCTGTTGTGATACAAATGTAGAAAAATGTCATGGTCCACTGCCTTGTTGGCAAATTGTAGGACTTGTAAATTATCCCTTCAGTCCCTATCAATTACACCCACATACCCATTACTCACATCAATTCATTTATTCGATTAAATTAAAACCGACGAAATAAGCAGTTCCGTTTAGTCGGTCATTAATAGTTTTATTTTTTTTATTTTCAAGATAAAAAACTTACCTTCTAAAGATATTCAAAACAATCTTATTATCAAACATCTATTTGCCGAACTTACCTACAAAATTTTCATGTACCAACAATGTATACCAATCTCGTTTAGAACTTTTGTAACATTTAGCTATATAAAAATAAAACAACCTTAAAAGAGACTTCTCAGTATATTTTTAAACACGATTTTTGTATCAAATATACGTATTATATAATAAAAAGGTAAAACAATTAAGTGCATACTCTTCACATTTATGTACATAAATAAGATCTTTAAAATAATGAATCAACACATTTAAAGACTTCCGATATCATTAAACCTCTTCAATTTCTCCGGGAATGGATCTTTATACAAAACAGGATCAGCTCTAAACTCCACAGATCTCAAAGGCATTCTACTAAAAGCTTTCGTGAAGAAATCACGCATTTTGATCTTTCAAACATTTGCCCTAAGTCACCTGATAACATTTCATTATTTCAACACAATCAGGACATTTAAATTTCTTTTTGGTGCTACCTATAAAAATTTTAAACACAGCTGTAAATGATATTTTAATTCGTTCTTGCCTTGATTGGTGGTTTATTGCAACCAAATGGACAGAATGCTCATTTTCGTGTAGTAAGCAATTCATACGATCATCGAGTTAATTTTATTTTAATTCGGGAGTTGCATTACCTTTGTTTGGATAATTATTCATTTTGATAAAAAGCAGCACCAGTCAATACCATAGAAATTTCGTTAGTCCATTCAGATTCAAAAATACGATAATGTTACGTTGTCCCAAATATGTTTGCGTGAAGGAAAACGGACTGTTAGAAATTACAAAATGGGGAATTTAAAATAAACTTCAATAATCAGTATCACAAGACAAAATTGTTACAAACTAATTTGTGAAGAAACTAATAACATAAAGTGTAATTTGAACTATGAGAAAATAAACTTAATCTGGAATAAACAGTAGGACCAAAATCAAATCTTTCAACTTCTCAATGATTTTCAAACTATCAATCCATCAATCTGAGTCTTCGAATATTTAATAACAACAAAAAGGATCAGAATCTCGAGTTGTATAAAAGTTTCGTGTCTATGATGCAAATGTACAAAAAATGTCAATTTCTATCCCAATTTACTTTTGATAAAGTAATTAAAAACAATGTCATGGTCCACTGTGTGACTTGTTGGCAAATTGTAGGACTTGACTTAAAATTATCCCTTCAGTCGACCTATCAATTATACCGATTACCGTATCAATCCATTTAATATCGATTAAATTAAAGATAGACGAAATAGAAGTTCCGTTTAATCGCAAAAAATCGTCAAACAATCAAAATCTATTGCTTTTCAAAATGTCTAGATTGTTTTATTGTTTTCTATTTCCCTCACTAATCACTGAATCAAAATTTAGAGTCAGCAAAGAGGGGCCAGTTTCAATCAGTCGGAGAACTTTTGGGCAATTTGCTATATAAAAATAAAGGATCCGTATAAAAGCAGACTTGTTCAGTATTATTCCATTGGTCGTTAAAAGTGCTTATTTGTATCAATATAGAATACTGTTGCATTTAATAAAAAGATAAAACAATTTCGAAGAATCTAGAAAACGTCTTCACAGTATGCCGGACGATAAATTAAATCTTTGCGAAAATAGTGAATCAATACATTTAAAGACTTCCGAAATATAAAACCTCTTCAATTTCTCCGGGAATGGATCTTTAACAAAACAGGATCAGCAATCTACCGTCCACTTTACTGAACCAATAAGCAAGTATTCATATCTAAATTCCACAGATCTCAAAGGCATTCTGAACCAAAAGCTTTCGTGAAGAAATATTCGGATTTACATTACTCAAACATCGATAAGAAACGTTAACCATCTGATATCATTTCATTATTTAAACATTCGTGGACGAATTTAATTTCTTGATTGGTGCAACCACTAAGCGCCTGGAAATTTTATGCGCACTGCACTGAAATTTGATATTTTACAGTTTTCATTGTATTGATTGGTGGTTTACTAGTAACATCTTCAAAAATCCTAATATAGTCATCGCTATCTTCAATCTCACGTCCATTACTATTAGATTAAACAACAGACCCACATTCTTTTTTTACTTCAATTTCTATTTCATACTTTCTGGGAGATAATTTATTCTTTATGATAAAAGTTAGCACCAGTCATTATCCATATAAATTTCATTAGTCCATTCAGATTCATACTTCCAACATAATTTTCAAACGTTGTCCAAATATGTTTTCGTGAAGGAAAACCTGCTTACAAATTGCTTAATTAGTTGATTGTAAACTTTAATAATCATTATCTTCTACAAGATAAATATTGTTACATAATTTGTGAAGAAACTAATAGCATAGCAAAATGTAATGAAAACAAAAATGAGAAAATAATAGTTAAATCTGGAAATAATCTACAAGTAGGGCTCAAAATCAAATCTTTCAACTATAACAATGTATTTTCATGACATATCAATCCATCCGTACTGAGTACGGTAACGAAGACGCTGCAACGAAAATATATATTGACAAGGAGAAGATGGACGTGCGGGGGTTTCTACCATTTTAAAAAAATCTCATTTCGGTATGCCTTCAACTTTTGATCTTACCACATATCCACCGCTACTTGCTCGAAGAATCGGAAAGACGCGACAAATGTGTGAGAGTTGTAGTGAATATCGTAGACTGAATGTTTGAGGATTACCTGTATCTCGATCTTTAATTATCTTTAAATGGAAAATAGACGAAAAGAAGACGATTACTAAATCGTCAAAAGCAAATTTTATTGCTTTGAAGTATGGCTAAGGCTGATTGTTTTGAGTTGTTTTCTTATTACCCTCATAATCACTGAATTCTAGAGTTTGGAAAGAAGGAGCCAGTTTCAGAGCAGTGGAGAACGTAGAGGGCCAAAGTCACAGGGAATTTCGAGGGTCCGTATGGGAGAGACTTGTTCGTATTATTCCATTGGTCGTTGTGAGTGCTTATTAGTAGACACATGTTTAGAAGGTGTTGCATTTAGGATACGTTTCGGAAACATTCTACCGAAGAATCTAGAAAACGCCATGGATGCTGGAGGCGATAGAATTAAATGTTTAAGGTGCGAGAACGATTTGACGAAGCAGAAGGAAGAATTTTGAACGCCACCTTGGAGAAAAGTATGAAAACACTGTTCTGATCCTTTGCATACGATGCGCGAACAATTAACATTGGATATAGGTGTTTGTTTTATGTCTTGCAATTCTCGATGTTCCACTTTACTGAACCATGGAGATCTGTCTCCTATGGAGCTAAGTATTCGGATTATACATTTAAGTCGGACATCGATAAGAAACGTTACACCATCTCATGTACTATATTATGTTTCAATTTTTGTCGATTATTTTATGTGTAAACATTCATGAAGATATCGGTCCGAATCGCCTAAATGACCATTTGGTAGACGAGTAACTAACACATCAAGGAAAGGCAGAGAACCGTTATTCTCAATCTCCATGGTGAACTTGATGTCGGGGTGTTGACTATTGAGGAAATCCAAGAAAGTATATAGAGTGTTTTTGCCAATGTGGCCAGATAATGAAGATTAATCAACAGATCTTAACCAAGTTTTGGGTTTTAAATTCGCATGTTCTAAAACAGTGGTTTCAAAAGCCTCCATGAAGATATTAGCTACAACCGGGGAAAGTGGGGATCCCATAGCGACGCCGGAGGTTTGATGATAGTATTTTCCCTGGATTATTTTTCCTAATTTTCCTTTTTCATTTTTGTTTTATTTTATTGTATATATGTCCTTTACTATGACGCGGTCAAAACCCGGAAGCCCTCATAACATGTTCGAGTTTATCTCTGAGATTTATTTATACTGAGATTCAGATCTTGTAATCTCTTGATAATTTTTAATTATATTATATTTTTCTAATATTTTTCCAAAATTAAGTATGCTTATTAGTGCTGTTATTCCTTCTATTACCATATTACTTGTTCAATATTTCCATTCTCTCTCTCTGTCTCTTTTATTCTCTGTGGATATTTATTCGTGTGTGAATGTAAAGAACAAATATTTAACGTTAAGTATATAAATGATGTTGCAATAAAATTAATATATGTATTTTGTGATCTTTATATACTTATCTTTCAATTCCTGAAATATTTCCACTCTTAGGTCAATAAAACAACAATTAAATAAATACCAATTTATTCCAGAACATATAATATTATGTTTTCGTGAATAAGACTTCACGGGAAGAAATTGACATTTCATATTGGTATTTAATTAATTGTTGTTTTATTGACCTAAGAGTGGAAATATTTCAGGAATTGAAAGATATTGCAATAAAGAAAGCAAAGTCGTTGATTTACAGCTTTTGTTACTTTAACGCCCTTAGTATTGAATCGAGGCAAACAAATAGCAAAGAACATTCGAACATTTTCTACTTGCACAAAACTATCGAATAATTTCCGAATCCGATAGCCTGTGTCGTCGAAGACAATTTTACGGACTAGAGCATGTAAATATTTATAAATCGCTGCAATAATTTCAGAAAATGTCTTCAACGTTTATAGTACTCTAGTTACGTCATACCTCGAGCATTTCTAATGCTATCAGTTTTAGTTACTACTCTAATAAATTTTTACCGACTAATCGATCTGGGAATTCTCTCCACACTTCATAACCAAATTCTAACTCATCGGCAGTTAACATGATGATGTCATCGTCAATGCTTAATATTGCTTCAGTTTCAATTTCTTCAAATGGGTAAAACCGATTCGACAACTTATTCGCCTTTGTTTGAATTATTTTAATTGGTTTCTGAATAAAAGGAAAATTGGATACTAAAAAGGTTAACAATGCATAATTTAGTCGTCATAAATGATTAAAATAATTACTAGGTGGCGGTGCTTTCCTCTGATTATTCCAGACTACAATAACCTTCGTCAAGCTAGGAACTTTACCTAATTTCTCGATCAGTTTATATAAACTTACTACTCGGTCATAAGTCAAAATAACAGCTGTAAAGCCTTCATTTCTAGGCGCAGTTATAGGTAAAAATAACGGATTCATCGATTTCTAAAAAAGAAACACAATTTTTTCTTTTGAAAACCGTTTTCATTTAGATACTTTACTTCATCGGGGGCAATATTCCAATCGTCATAAATTCTTCCCCATTGCGGATACACACGATCCTGTATTATATCTAATGTTGTTGCGATAATTGATTTTAAACTGGAGAAATATTTATCATACAACCATTTCGTTTGCTTTTGTAGTTGCTTATATTTCTCCTTTGAAATACCATTCAATGTGGACATCAATGTATTCGTATAATCTTCCATAATAAAGACTGCTGCTCGTTTCCAATCTATAACATTACCAAATGGCATTACAACTCCATCCATGATTATAACAGGAACACATCCTGCCGCCATCGCTTCCAACAAAACCAATTGACCCATTCTCTCACCGCGGAATACCAAACAATATTTACTTTTTTGTAAAATTCTGGGGTATTTATATACCTTATCCGTTTCAATGTCACATCTTTTAGAATAATTATGATATTCGCATATATCTAAAATTAGTAATTTTGAGTGTAAAGCTTGCAAATCTAATAGTTCTTGGTGAAAATACGGATCGATGCTCAATTGTGACGATATTACTAACCAAGGCCTGCAAAAAATTAATATTATAAGTTGCAATATTGTTGTGTTAATAAACAAGCCAAACAAGTAAAATATAGGAATACCTTTTGAGTTACTTTTCAATTTACTAACAAGTTGATGTTTTTATATACCGGTAGAATCTCTGTAAACGATTGTGTAGCACATGTATCAGTCCCCACAATGCGATGACTACGTATATGTACTCTCCTCCGTTAACTAGAGCGATAGATTGATAAGCGTAATATCAGGCTTGTCGGCATCATATACTTGTGTTAAGTTGAAAAGGGAATGAAATACCTATGGGCTATCGAACTAAACAACTATTTTATTTATACAGTGAAAACATATATTTTTTAAATATAAATGAATTCTTTCCATAAATATGAGTTTTTTATTTCTGACTAACTACTAATAGCCGAGCTAAACAAGCTGTGCAAATAAGTTCGCTAAGACTGGAAGGAGTTATAGTGGGGACAGACACGCCTTCATCGTTACTTTAGCAGAGATCCTACCGGTATAATAGTTCAGGTTGTCGGCGTAGGGATTCAAGGCACCACGCGCAATCGATAGGTAAGGAAATCTCGACAGAGGCTCGTGAAAGATCGGAAAATCGACTTCTTATTAAAGTTCGATCTAAAAACATCGCATGTTTTGAAGATATCTGAGGGTGTAAATTTCGCGACATTTAAACGTATTAAATTTCACATATGTCACGCATTATTATTTAATTTAAGTTCAGTAAATAGCTACCTAGTACAAGTTTAAATTGAAATAATTAATGATTCTAAAATTATAATTTAATTATGGCAGTGATAGCGAATGATAGAAATATTAAGAATTGAAAATATAAGAAGCACAAAAGTTCATAATGATGCGGAAATACTTTCCTAATGGCAGTTGGTTGTTCGTTTTTGCATTACTTAATATTGCTAATTAATCTTTTATACATGTCTAAACGTCCATTGTTTCTTTCTGGAATCTATCAAGACGGTTCTCTCGTCTCAGTTGGCCACAGTTGATTTCCTCTTTCTTTCCGAGTATTTGACGTTCTGGCTGATTGTGCTGTTGGGAATAATCTACTCTTATCGATATTCGTGGTTTTTCTAGTGACTATGGCATGTTTGCATTGATATACTTGCAACTACTTCGACAAGTGTAGCAACAAGCAACCCAAGTTCTTGAATCGCGGACCGTCCAATTAATAACATGAGTTCTTCTTCAATTGATGTTAGGTACCTTTCTAATGGAGATCCTCCCACAGTTTGTATTGTAGGCTTTTCTACGAATTACGCGCTAAATTTCACAATATATTTCCAGTTGATTAACGAAGTCTTTCATTATTCTATGTTTTTCTGTCCCAACCCCAAATAATTTAATAGCTATTTCTTTCCACAATTTTGTAGCTTTTTCTTCCATGTGTTGTTCTACTTATCATATTCCCACTGAGCATTTTGTACTCTCATATGTTTATTCGTGCTCGTTGATTTTTACTACAATTAACATTATCTTTTATAATAGAAATTCTTCCCTAAGGGTCACAATTTAAATTACTAAAATAAAAAGTAAAATAACCTTTGTTTATTACCGCGTTACATAAGTTCCTAGACATAAATGCATTGCAAATATTTATGTAGTAGTTGCTAGTAAAATTTTGTATAAGTAAAACACTAATAAATATTATTACGGTCGATGATAGCAATCAAATTTCACGCTTCTTATATTTATTCGCGTTCTTAAATATTATTAATTATGAACATATACATTGTCAGTTATATCTACCTAGTAGTACTTAATCTAGTAGTTGGTTTATGTCTGTTTTGCCTTGTACATAACAATATAAGCATTAAAATTAAGGTTATTAGATTTTGTACTGTTTGAGACTGTCAAACATGCTCAACTACATACACTTACATTATACAGGGTGTAAAAAAATTAGACCAACAAACTTTGAAGGAAAATAGATGACTTTAAAACAAACAGTTTTTATTAATATTATTTTTCTCTACGGTTTGTTTTAATACTAGACGTTAAAATAGGGATGTGTAACTTCAGAACGAAAAACAAACAATGTAAATAGATACACGTGCAATTGCAGTTAACATTGGAACAAATCACATGAATGTCTGGAATGTTCTTTGTGAACAATAATTACATGCATTTCATTGTCAACGTGTGCATGATTTACACTTTGAAGACTATCCACGACGTTTAGACTTTGCTCGATGGTAGATATGTACATCAATCTGAAGCGCACCCTAAAGTTTGTTCCTCAATTTTGTTCACTGACGAAGCATGCTTCACAAGAAAAGGTATTTTTAACTCTCACAACTCTCATATTTGGAATGAAGACAATCCCCATGCTACATGTATTCGATTGTATCAGAAAAAATTCACTGTTCACAGAACTTCTGGAAAATGTGCCACTGATCACAAGAAGACAAATGTGGTTCCAACACGATGGGGCGGCTCCTCATTTCACAGCCACCGTGCGCCATTACTTGAACCAAACATTTAATGAGCGCTGGATACACCGAGGTGGTCCTATCGCATGGCCTCCTCGCTCGCCAGATTTATGCCTTGTTGTGCCTTGTACACACCTCAAGCAACATGTAATGCAACCTGTAACGCAACGTGTAATGCAACATGGACGGTTTTAATTTTACAGTGCAACAAAGAACGCGCATTACGTTTACACAAATGTTCCATAGTGCTCGTCGAGCATGGATGCGCGTGTGAACGAATTCTATCATCTGGCTGTAGCGTCTGCAGCTTTTATACTTTTACAAGAATTAGTTACCGATGGGTTCCATAATTGTTTTTTTCCGCATAGAGCATACCAAAGGTGTCTTTTCTTCGTCCCAATCTTCCATAATTATTTACTGTATTGGCAATAAATTAAGAGATAATTTGGTTACACAGAATTAAGTAAGTAGTATACTTTTTACTCCAAGCGCACCAGTAGAACTGCGTGATTCTGACTGTGAACGTTTAAACCCTTCAAATTTCTTTTCCTAAACAAACAATATATGTACCTACATATATAAATCCAAACAGTCTATGCGACTATAGAATTTATAAAGTATTATTAATAATAGTGCTAAGTGGAAGAAAATAAACGAATAAATTTAAATGCCAGATAACATTTGTGCGCGTTCGTACGTACACACTATACGTCTAGCAAAATTTCCGTCCACACTGCAGCCGAACATTCCTTTGATGGCGCGCTAAAAACCGACATCGCGCGGATCGTCAGCGCGCGTTCTGTGCAACACCAACTGCAACGCGTAACATCCATCCACACTTGTTACATTACACGTTGCATTACATGTTGCAGCTTAGGTGTGTACGAGGCATTAGATTTCTTCTTGCGGGGGGCATATAAAAACTCTTATCTATGTGACTCCTAGTGACATGGAAGAAGAATTAGTAGCTCGGATAATTGCTGCGGCTGATCACATTCAAAATATTCCTGAGGTATTCGAACGAATGAGACAATCAATGCTTCGGCGATGTCATCTTTGTGTCGAAGTTAATGGAGGGGAGATGATTATGATCACACTACTAAGTTCATTTTTTCACTTACATTGTTTGTTTTTCGTTTTGAAGTCACCAATCTCCTGTTTTACTATGTAGTATTAAAACAAAACGTCGTGAAGAAAAATAATGTTAACAAAAACTGTTTGTTTTAACGTCATCTATTTTCCTTCGAAGTTTTTTACACCCTGTATACATAATATAGTATCTTATGTAGTAGCAAAAATTAATCAATTTAACTTCATTTATTTGCCATCATTGACAGCGAAGCGATTGCTTTTTAGTTCTCGACATTATTCAAGTCGAACTTCGACAGTAAAAACTTGGAAGGAGAGTCGCTATCGATGGCGCATAGTACCAATGTTAGGCAATCGCCATAAAATCACCGGAGTACCGGTAAATAGTATTTACCAGTACAATTTTCGAAAACGTCATATATTGTTATCTAATACAAAACTTTATGATGTAAATTGCATGCTTCAGTACAATGATTTGGACAGACATGTTTTTATTGTCACAGATAATTATTTTACAAGCTTTTCTATAATTGAAATAATCTATACCTTTCACCTTCCAAAGATTTTACTTCAGCCAATTTAGCAAATGGACTGTAAATTGGTATAGATACATCAAATCCTATTCGAAATGTGTATGTGTCAAAATCTGCACCGGCAATAATCGCATTTGCAGTATTCAATTCAATAACAGGAGAAAACTCGGGCGCCATTCCAGCCAACATGTTGAAAAATAAATGATTTGTTCCATTTGACCAACTACAAACAAAAATATAGTAATAAAACAAATGCTACTCTCACTTTAACTTACTAAGGCAGTTTTTCTAAAACCTTTGCAGTCAACCGTGATCTTATACGATCTTGATTTAATGTATCTATAGATGGAATGAATAAACATGCTTCGTTAGGATTTGCAGTATAATAATTGGAATTTATAATAGTATCCAATATTTCATAATATTCTTTTGATATAGTTTCAGTTACTGGAATGTCATTTTCATCGACATATTTTTCTAATGGATATACATAAACAGTTATCCTATCATGACCAGTGCGCCCACAACGAAACACGTTAAAACAATCCCAATAACTGCAATTTTCATTTGTTGGAAGTGATTCAGGAAGGATGTTTGTAATAATAACTTCTGGTGCATTTCGAACTGGTTGCAATGAAATCTTCTTATACATAAATCCACCATGGCCACCATCAATAAATTGCAATACTGTTAATATAACTAACAATAGTATCACAGCTAATACTATGATTAAAAAGTATTTAAAATAGTCTAAATCATTTGCTGGAGGGTTTTTTATAGAAATTTTTATGTTCGAAGAAGAGGTTATAGCACATCTGCTGTTAGAACCATTCAATTCTTTTTTAATTTTCGCAACTTTCAGTTTCTTCTGCATCATATGCATTTTTAATTGAGCTATTTAAACTACAACCAACTAAATTTCATTCCTTAGCACAAGATTTAAGTTATTCTTGTTCTGGTAAAGTTATTTGGATATTCACATATATTCATGTTTATAATTGTGCATTTTATATTTTAATCGTTATTTGAATATTGTAGTAATCTCATTTCCTTTATCTACTTTCGACTTCATAAATATTAGGTTACTTTTACTATGGGTTCACCCATCACGATTCATGCCGTTCATGTTGATTACGTGGGTTCACATTAGATAATATACATGGCATTCCATTGAAAACGAACCACCTTAAATAAGTCGAAAATGTCAAGAAATACGAATAAAACACCAAGACAAATAGATTTTTTGTTTGTTGGAGTCTTTCACCAATAAGCCAAAACCAAGTTTTGCTCCCTAACCCCCCAGCATTAAAAAAAATTTCAAATGACATTTTTCGATTTTCCATACTATTTGCAATAACTTTTATGTAGGACAACCTATACCTATATCCTTAACACTTTAGAACGTATCCTTTGGTTACAAGGGCTATTTTCTGTTTTTTTTTTGTTCAATCAATGGAAGGGTTAGAGGGGAGGCAAGGTATGGTTTTGCAGTGTTAGCGAAAAAATTTCCACTTTCAAACAAGGTCTCTCCGATTTTTGGTATTTTCTTGACGTTTTCACTTATTATGGGGTTCATTGGAATTCCTGTATATTTCATTTACTGTTGATTGGATACTTCAATAAAATTTTGTTGACGTGCTTCTACGCCATCTAGTAAAATGTGTTAAATTTAAAACAAATCATACTGGAGCCTGGAGCACGAAAAGCTTGATCATTATTGAAAAATGAATTTCTAAGTTCTAAAAAACAAGGCGTGTTTATATTGTAGGAGGCAAAAATTCAAATTTTAAATTTACCGCCACAACGTTTAGGTGACAAAGGACGCGAAGTTCGTTAGGTTGGTACATTGAGCTAGTATTAAGGAGACGCTATAAAGCATATTTCTATGTTCAAAACGGCGCACTGGGCGGGGCTTACGTGGTGTACCAATATGGCTGCCTCACCAGGTCCGAACTACTGAAAATTGTAAGTACAATCTTAAGCCTCCACTTAACAGTTGGTTTTACTTAAAATCAATTACGTCATCCCACGCCTATTAGGGCCAAGGCATTATTTTTTATATGCATTAAGGACACTCTTAAAAACACTTTTTTCACTATTACAACAAAAAATGTAATTTTTTGTAATTTTTATATTTTTTTTTAATTCACCGGTATTTTGACTTTTTTGGTAACTTTAGGCCTTCTGCGCGATTTCAAATTTTGAAAAAAAATTTTTTCATATTTTTTCATTTATAATGACACCTATGCGCAAGTTATCCGCGTTATTAGAATTGTATTGCAGAAAAAACGCGTTTTTCGATCCACCCTAATATGTAATAGACTTTTATCTCTTGCGCCCATACATATTCTTATTCATGTAATTTCTTAATTACATAAATACTTAGAAAGATAGTGAAATTGTATGCGATAGCGATTTAACTATACATATGTTAAGATCGCTTTAAGAAATTATCGGTTTAGGAATTTATAAATGATCCCTTGCATATGAAACTGGAATTAATAGAAAAATATATTGTATATACATAAATAGTAATTTACATACAGTTGACCATACTATTACTGCTTTGCATTCGGGTGCCGCAATAAAGCATACTTTTAACAGGTTTTATGGCAGTTTGAGTCGATTCTCAATCAACCGAGTGTACATCCTTTAAAATACCTAAATCTGTAGCGGGGGAATCCACTGCAATATTTCAAAATAAATTTAGTCACTTCCATCATTCATCAATGTTACTTAAATACATATTTGCTTTAGTTTTTGTATAAATATTTATAATTCATACCTAATTTTGTGGATGTTGACGATTTTATAGAATCACCAAGATATAATTAATGTTGGTATAGCATGCGGTTGCAAACGATTCTTGATAAAATTTAGAAACATTATATCTTCAAAATGGTTACCACACACATTTCTCCAACACCTCTCTCCAACAAATCTTCACGCTTACATAGCTTAATCCATTCTAAAGCATTGCAAAAGACAAACAATTGAAGCAGTTGTGTTTTTAACAAAATACCTACAATTTTTCATTTTTTGGGTAATGAAAGAAACTATAGCCTTGATTTTTCTTTGTAGTATTTTTACACGAACCACATGGGGACCACTTGTTCTGCAAACACTCATATTGATGTCACGTCTTAAATACTTTAGCGAAAAACAACAATCCAATGTAAAGTAACTAAACTAATATGTATAAACCATATGAAGCATATAGAATGATCGAGAAATAAATCACCGAGGCATATATAAATGGGCAGAGGACGTCAGTCCATCTTGATCGAAGAACGTGCGCGTCGTGAAGACATAAATAAATTGTTATAAATCGGAAATATAAATATTCTGTACTTATATAGTTAGTTGTTATTCGTGTTATTTGTTTTTATTAGTATTAAGTGTTTATTTAATCAATAGGTATATCGTTTTAAACCGAATATAATTTGCTTTGAACCCGATAACATTACATTAATAATTACAACCGGTGCTAAAATTACAAAAATAATCAACTTTAGAGGATGTTCTTACTGTTATATTAATTTCAAACTATTGGTTATATTTTTAGAAGAAATGCCTAAATCAATTTAATAATTTGTTTTTATGTAATAAATATAATACCATTGGTTGGAAAATTACCGTTCTGTTATTACGATTATTACTATCATTTTCCCATAGTTTCTGTGTAAACTACTCATTCAAATCAACCAATGTCAGTGGACGTTGTTTGGATAAAGTTTTCCGATGTCCGTAAGATGTTGTGATAAAGGTAGGTTTTCGAAAGCGCGAGCGAGCGAGCGAACGACAAATTTTCGTTCGCGTGGATGTGTTTTCGAAGACACGATAAGACTCCACCCACACAATTAGTCATTACGTTTTTCAATGTCTGTGAAGAAGTGAGTTGGGCGTTTGTAGGTACTGTTTACATTTCGTGACATTTCAATAACCTCCTAACTTCTTCTAACCTAATTGCAAATATATATTCGTACGGTTCTTATCGTAGAGAAAAAATACAATGTATATGGTTGTAAAATTCAGGTAAAATTGAAAAAGCCGGTGATTGTGGTTAAAATATTTTTATTTTATTCCTAGACGTGTTAGCATCTCTAGTTGGTCACAGAATGTTATAATAGAAAAATGTCTCAAAGTGAAGATTTTGTTGAGTTATTAATTGTCTTCCATTTACCGTAAATATCCGTTTGTATCACATCATTTTAGTTGTGACGTCATGTTAGATCATTCCTTTTAGTGGGGTTATTTTGATACAAACTGATATTTGTTGCTCTTGGTCCCCCCTTGCCGATCAGGCATCACCTTAGGAGGTAGAGATTTTTGATCAGATAGGTGAAGGGGATACGATTATCAACCATTTTTATTTTTCGGTGTTATTTTCACGTTGGTTAGCGTATTTATATTAGTATTTACCTCTAGAATTTTATATTTTATAAATTTCAACCAAAAAAACTTGCGTACTTAGTTGTTCTTTTATATAATACATCTAGTGTGATCTACAATTTCGTAAAATGTATGAAATAATTAAAGCAAATAAACATAGATCTAATACAAACTAAACAACTCATAACTTTACTACTATTCCCAAATTTGAATAAAGTGCGGCATTCTCATTGGTAGTCGCGTGCGAAATTTCGCCTGAATCGCTTCCCAGGCAATTCAAATCAGTCGCGTGCGATTTCGTCGCGCCAAAAGTAATACCGTCTCTGATTGGTTGAATGAGCTCGTCGCTCGCTCGCTCGCCCTTTCGAAAACCTACCTTAAGTGTATCCACTTTATGTCCTGGATATCCGGAACCTAATATGGATCTAAAACGGATATCCATAGGATATTGTGTGCTATCTGGGGTGTAGTTTTAATCTCTCACAAGTACATATATTGTCATTGAATTTAATTCTTTTGAAGCATAATCCAGGCAGAAATTTTTCAATATCGCGGATATTTTAAGATGATACTCTAAATCAAAAGTAACTAAATTCTATGCTATTCCCAGTTATTCCACTGTAAATCACGGTGAAAGAGGATTAGTATTTAGTGTACTTTTTCACAGAGTACCATCTTAATACCCGCGAAATTAAAAAATTTCTGGTTGAGTAGGAACTTGTTTTATTGCTTATTAATAAACTATTGACTATCAAGCGTTGGAAATTCGCTATCAATCACCTACAATCTACTTACAAACGATCAGCAGTTAGTCCGATTGATATTGATGGTAGAGTTTGCGCTGCGACCTACTAATCTATTGTGCCTCTTGCATGAGCTGTAAGCTGCTAGGGTTTGCCCACTCTCAGAGCTCCCCATCTAGTCTAAGAGGTTTAATAAAGTGCTATACCTGTGATGGTTTCAGAGAAGGTATTTCTTCTTTGTCTATGAAGAAAGAGATAATTGGCTCGGGTTTTCGTGATAGCGGTGCAGTTGGATGTCAGGTGTTCCAGATTTTCATCCTGCGCCCTGCAGAACCAGTAGGTGATAATTCCTTGTAAGATAACCCGTGAGGATGCGTAGCCTACTTCTACTTAGTTCTAGCAAAGTGTTTGCTCTATGCTTGTTGTAGTTTACAAGGAATATCTTGGAGTGTCTCAAACTAGAGAGATTCTCCCAGAGAGATACTCTGAGTCTCCATTCACTATCTTTGACTTCTTTGTTGTGTGTGTGCATCTGCCTCTGATTCCAGTATGTCCCGGTACCCAGCATAATGCTACTCTGTTTTGCTTGCCTAGGTTGTTTAGTCTATTGAGACATTCCCAAACTAATTTCGAGCTGATGATGTCGTTAGAACTAAGCGCCATTATGGTTGCTTGACTATCGGAGAAATTTGCAATGATTTGCTTTCGATAGTTCCTGTCCAGGTTCAGTTGAGCACATCTTCCAATAGCGTTGACCTCCGCTTGGAAGACGCTGGCGTATATGTCCATTGGTTCGGAGAATTTGGTTCCTGGCCGAAATATCCCTGAACCTGTTCCTTTGTGGGTTTTAGAATCCTCCACATACCATTTGATGATGTTTTCTTTTAGGGAATGGGCGGAGTATTCTCCTGCCCATTCTCTTTTATTACTCAGCTTCGTAAAAAAGTTCCTTTGAAGCTAAATTTCTTAACCATTTCATCGTTAGGTAGACTTAGAAGTGGGGAGAGCCCTACTTGAGTTGCCCAAGCTCTCTGGCACGCATTTTCACCATTTCCAGTCCCCGCCGAGGTTAGTCTGTGCAATGCCTCAACGGACACTCCCTTCACCACTATGTGTAGAGGGGTGGTATTGATAGTAAGGATATGTATTATGTCTATTTGACTTTCTGACAAAATTGTGTATAAAACAATGCAGGCGGTAGCGATATAAATAACGTTATCAAATGTTATTCGAAATCCGGCTAAGTATAGATTCCTCTGCATAGGTCATTTATTTATTTTTGTAAATAGACCAATAGAAGTAAATAACGGATACATGATTTACCCTGGCTACATTCTTATCGGCCCATTTAGAAAAATATCCCGTATTTCAGTAAAATGGATCAATAGGAATCAACGACAAATAAATGTATGGGAATTCATATTTTTAGCTCTTTAAAAACGACCGAACTGTTGTGCATCACACTTTGTATGTTATCTGAAATCCACCTAACTGTAGTATATAGCTATTTAGGCAGGTTCCAGGCAACAGTAAATATTAATCTTAAGAATACCACATACATTATGATGAATAATATTTTCTGCACCATGGTCATGACGTTTTACAGAAATCCTAACGATATAGCTAAGAAACAATACTCTGGATTGGTTTTAATTAAGAAAGCTAAGTAAAAATAACCAACTTTTCAACTATTTATAGTTTATTTAATGAACTATGTAATCTAGGGCATTCAATAATTAATAATTTTAAATCGGAGAGCTAAGAATCTCCGTATATTTCTTGATTTTATTAGAGACACTCATATCTACATATCTATCTCCAATACTGACAATCATTCCACCGATAATGGAAGGATCAACTTTGGCTGTAAGGTAAATTGTTTCATTAGATTTTAGGAATGATTTCAACACACTTTCAAGTTTTTGCCGTTGTGCCTGTTCCAATGGTTTAGCAGTAGTTACTTCACATTGCACCTAAAAAATTAACTAATGAATATCTACAAATAATCATTTTAATAAAAAGAAAAACTACTTCTCCACGATAAGCAGACATAATATTCTTGTAAGCGTTGATGACAGCATTCAATTTCTTCAAGCGACCATTCTCAGCTAATAGCTGTAGTAAATTGCTTGATGCGGAGGATAAAGAAACTTTCTCGGACACTTGTTTGAGGCCAGTAGATTTTATATTTCTTTGAATTGTTGGATTTAATATAAATTCTCTAAGTTTAGTATCAGTTTTCAAGGTGTCTTGAAATTTAACCAATTCCTTTTCGACAGCCTCTAATTTCTTCTCTTTAGATGCTGCTGAAAACAGGGCTGTTGCATAACGTCCTTCAATCCCAAACAGTTGGATTGGTGGCTTTACCAGCTGATGAGCGGCATTAGTTGTGCTCAAGTTACGCACCTATAATACATATAAAAGTGATCAAGTATTAACTATAACCCCATCTGTATTATGTAACATATATGTTATAAATTGTAAATACAAAGTTTGACTAAACATTATCGATTAACTAATCTGTACTTACAATCATTGTGAATTTAGACGAAGCCATAATTAAACGCAAATAAGGAATTGATTAAATAAGACAATTAAATCGGATACGATGAAAACTTACAGGTCCGACTTAACAGTACATAGGGTAATTTCGGATTTCAGGATGTCCCCATCGCCCCTCTACACGACAATAATTGACATGTACTAAAGCAAAGTGAAATAAATATATAGGAACGTTCACGTGCTAAAAAAGGATATGTAACAAATAACATTGGAGAGGTTATAAAAATATGCGAAAAATAAATGTTCCTAAATGAATTCCATTTGATTTACTTTAGATATTGGATCATATGTGGTCTTAAAATTTATTTTACCGAAATATAAAATTTACAATATAAACATGTACAAGTAAACTATATTTAAATAAATAATGAAAAAAGTACATATCCAATATAATTTTACAAATTACGTGAATGTGTAGTTTTATTAGCCATGTTGAAGGTATGTTCTTTTTATATAAAAAAAGCTAAGTTTCTACAATATAATCGCTATTTTAGGAAAGGGGACAATTAAAATTTGAAGATAAATGGCCTGCTATGCGGTTGATTGTCTTAAAACTATTGAGACAAGAATCGGTGTCACCAGCAGAATGGCAAGATTTATTTTATGATGTTCACCTTGTTTGTTTATGGGATGAAAAAGGCCCAAGTAAGTTAAAAGAACACTTACAAGAAGATATTGTACAGTTTATAAAGCAAGCTCAAGCACGAGTTCTTTCACATAGAGAAGAACAAGCTTTGCTAAAGGCATATATAGCAGAATGGAGGAAATTTTTTACACAATGTAATTATTTACCCACTCCCTTTAGGCAGTTAGAAAGTTCCTTGCAGGGTAAACCAGCAACAGGAACTGCAAACCTACAAACTAGCAATAATAAAAAAGGTCAGAGCGAGGAAAGTATTGTAAGGAAGCTTATGTTAGATTCGTGGAATGAAAGTATATTTAATGATATTAAACATCGACTGCAAGAAAGTGCAATGAAGTTAGTACATGCTGAACGAAATGGAGAAGCCTTCGATTCTCAACTGGTTATAGGTAAGTCTGTGAATGTTTTGCAATAATAAAGAAAGGCTGTCAAAATGGTAAAGTTTTTAGATATGAATCATATATGCAATATTTTTATATTTTATCTATAAAATTATAAGAAAATGGTTAAATATGTCAATTATAATATTAGCTTGAATTAAGGATATTATTGTAGGTAACTGCATTTTATGATTTAATTTGTCTTTCTTTAAATGAAACAATTTAATTTTTTCAACATTAAAAACAAGTGATGTTTGTCAGTTTTTTGTGTTTATTATGTAATTACGTTCTTTACACATAGTTATCTTCACCAAAGACACTTTGGCATTATAACTGAAATTGTATTATGTAATGCATAGTACACATATCAACTTGATTATTTTTAAAATCTCTTGGCCTACCCATGTTAGAGATCCTTTAATTATCAAATCAATCAAATTAAATAATTCGATTTATCGAAACGTTCTATTTATACCTACATATCTTGTATTTTAATGATACATTTCTGAGCCAAATTCTTCAAGCTACCAATGCATCTCAAAAACAATATTCTCAAATCTTTTTTGAGTAAAAATTGATACTGCAATTTCTGTGGGTTCTACTGAACAGAGAAATAACAAAAATGCCAATACAGGTAATATCAGTATCGTTCTCAAAAATTGCTAATAATTAGTCGAGCTGGTAGGTAATATAGTAGCTTCTTAGTTTGGAGGGACTAGGTTTGGTTTCTGACGCTTCCACTCCAAATTTGGTTTTCTGTGGTTTTGGAAATTCCTTAGAAAACATGGATAAGCAATTTATATATTTTTCTCTCTCTAACTGTTGTATAATTTGAAAAAAAATTGATAATTTTCGATTACCCTAAATCAAGATACTTAAAACCGTTCACATGAGTTCCACAGAATATGAAGTATTTACAATGAGTGAGTTAAATATTCAAGCAGTTCAGCAAACTAGAAAATAAATATTATTGTTCATATCCTTAAACCTTACTATTTTTACAAATGCTGAATGTTTTCTTACCATGCATACATCATACCAATTGTATTTTTGCATATATCCATTTATATTTACATAGTTTTATTTCAGGAGTTAGAGAATCTTATGTAAATTTGTGTTCAAGTATAGACGATAAAATGCAAATATATAGAGAAAACTTCGAAGCGGCGTACATTCAAAGCACGGAAATGTTTTATAAGTTAAAAGGACCTGAGCAGTTAGCGGCTAATGGTGTACAAGCTTATATGCGATATGCTGATAATAAACTGCGCGAGGAAGAGGCGAGGGCACAAAAGTATTTAGAGGCAGGAAGCAATGCTGTGATCCAATGCTGCGTTAAGGTATTGGTGGGCAATACGTTACCAATTCTCTTAGCGGAATGCGCTCCGCTAATAAAAGCCGGAGAGACTGAACGTTTGCAACTTATGTTTAGGTTGTTAGAACGAGTTCCTGAAGGTGTCCAACCTATGCTAACGGAACTAGAATCTCACATAACGCAAGCCGGCCTGGCGGATATGGTCGCCGCGGCTGACATTATAACGCAAGATTCGGAAAAATACGTAGAAAGGCTTTTGGAATTGTTCAGAAAATTTAGTATGCTTGTACACGATGCTTTTAATGATGATCCTAGGTTTCTGACCGCTCGAGATAAAGCTTTTAAAGCCGTCGTAAATGACACGACGGTATTTAAATTAGAATTGAATACGAATAAGAGTATAGGGGCTAAATCAGTCGCGCCGGAAAGTAAGTGTCCTGAATTATTAGCGAATTATTGCGATATGTTGCTACGTCGAACGCCTCTTTCAAAGAGATTGACATCTGAGGAGATCGAATCGCGGTTGAGAGATGTTCTACTGGTGCTTAAATATGTGTCGAATAAAGATGTCTTTATGAGATACCATAAGGCTCATTTAACTAGAAGATTGATTTTAGATGCTAGGTATGTATATATATTCGTAAATGAAAACATATTCTAAGACATTCGCAATTCAGTAAGAGTAGACATGTACGCTTTTTTATTAAAAAAATAATAAAAGGAATAAAGAACTTGTACTTGTACAAAAGGAATTACCAGCTTACTTACTTCAAATTAATTTCCGTTTTATTATAATTTTCTATTCTTTAGATAATATTCAGAGAAGTTTATCTGGTAAAATCCCCCGCTAAAATTAATCATATCTGAGATTTTGTGAAAAATTATTAGTGTCCTTGGCAATAACTTTTAAAATGTCCACTCTATATTTTAAATTTTCTACAGTACTTTTTAACTAATGTTATTCGTAAGAAATAATCTTCAAAGGCAATTTTAACTAAAATTATCCGATGCAATCCTTAAAAAATGGTATCATGTAAACATAAAGAACTCATTTCATTAATAGAAAAAAAACTACATAATGTTGGATTTGAAAAACAAAACAAGACGACCATCACGACAACAGACCGTCTATCGAAAGTACAAATTGGTATCCATTTTCAAATGTTGTTTTATTTGATAGTACTAATATTTCAAAAAGTACTATTCTAACTATTTATCCATTCTGTATATGCAAACTATTGCTGACAAGTAGTCACTACTAACAACTACACAACTACTCATTACTGACAATTATTTCTAAAATTATTCACAGACTTGAAATTTAAAATATATTTATTTCATTTAATACGATACTCTAATGCTGAATTAAAAAAAAAAAACCTTATCAAAATTTCAGTATCTTATTAGTTTTAAATGGTAACCTATATTTTGCAATGAAGACACTTTGTTGCAGATTTGACAGTTGCAATTCTTAAAAACTAATTTCACATTTTCAGTATTTACATGCATTAGAATCCTGTTTATAACCAATAAACAAGAGAAAAGAGAAACGGTCAATTTTAGCGGTTCAGTGATATCAATTTCTAAGTATTTAAATAAATTCTTGACAAAACCGTTCTTTCCGAAAATATTTAACTAAAACGTAATTCATTTTAGCAGAAATGCTTCTTATACACAACAGTCTTAAACTTATTTAAAAAATAGAAGTCAAGAATAAAAAGTATATACGGAATTTCATTTTATAAAAGAAAGTTGGTATTTATTTTCGGTGTTACCATAGAAGAAGACATCTAAAATAATAATAAATTCCTAATTTTTCTGTCTCAATTTCGAAGAGTGACTGCATAATAACAAAAAAGTGTTAATTTTGAAATTGATTTATAGTGCAGACAGCGAAAAAGAAGAGGATATGGTGGAATGGTTACGGGAAGTTGGGATGCCCGCTGATTACGTAAATAAATTAGCGAGGATGTTCCAAGATATCAAAGTAAGTGAAGACTTGAATTCCCAATTTAGAGTATCAACCACGAGGCACGACGCCATTAACATTAAGATACTGAACGCAGGCGCTTGGGCAAGAGGCTCGGAAAGAGTCAGCGTTAGTTTGCCGGTTGAACTAGAAGATTACATACCAGAAGTGGAGGAATTCTACAAAAAGAAACACTCTGGTCGAAAACTGCAATGGTAAACGAGAACAGCGATATTCGTTTCATCACTCTCAATTCATTAGCTTTTCAGGTATCACCACATGAGCAACGGTACGATTACCTTCGCCAATGAGGTAGGTCGCTTCGACTTAGATGTGACTACATTCCAGATGGCAGTATTATTCGCGTGGAATCAGAGGCCTAATGAGAAAGTGAGTTACGAAAATTTACGATTAGCAACGGAATTACCCGATTCTGAACTGAGAAGGACGTTATGGTCATTGGTAGCTTTTCCTAAATTAAAGAGACAATTACTAGTTTATTCGCCCAGTGTAACAGTACCAAAAGACTTCACGGAAAACACGTTATTTTGGATCAATCAAGAATTCTGTTTAATAAAAAACGGTAGACCTCAAAAGAGGGGGAAGGTAATAACTTAGCCGTACCATAAATTACATCACCGTCTCATTTATAATAAATTTCAGATAAATTTGATTGGACGCCTACAACTTAGTACGGAAAGATCGCAGTTGGAAGACAATCACTCGATAGTGCAGTTGAGGATTCTACGGACTCAGGAAGCTATTATAAAGATTTTGAAAATGAGAAAACGTATAACCAACGCAGCTCTTCAGGTAGAACTGGTCGATATCTTGAAGAACATGTTCTTACCTTCGAAAAAAATGATAAAAGAGCAATTGGAGTGGTTGATTGAACATAAGTATATGAAAAGGGACGATGATGATATTAATACGTTTATTTATATGGCGTAAATCTGTTGTGAATAAAATTTTGTTACAACTTTACCATCTGACTCTGTTTGTATTATTTGTAAGGTGTTACCAGACAACAAGCAATAGTTTCTATTCTACATCTTTAAAAATTCGATTTTAATTCGCGTTTCAGTACTATATCGTCAAGCTACCGGGAACATGCAATTAAAATTGTTATATGGGATTTTAATCCAGAGAAGCATTAGTTTCTCTCAACTACAAGAAATATTCTGTAGTTTGTACGTGAAATTTACATCTCTTAAGTCATAAACTTCAACGTATTCTCAAATCATCAGAAAGCTTTGCAGCAAGATCGAAATACAAACGTCGAAGTAAATTGACGATCTTATTTATAATCTACATTGTGTAATATTTGAAAACGCAAATGTTGAACTGCGACAATCTATACTTGTAAATCAGCTGCTCACACTTTAGAAGTTTCGAAAAATAAAAATTAAGTTTATGCTAGTAAAGAGCGCTATTTGACATTGGCCATGCATATCTAACAAATCTTGGTGATAAATTAGATTGGAATTTGCAAAGTGGGGTAACCGCAGAATGTTAGATAATGAAACTGAGAAAAAAAGACGAAAAAATGTTTGGTTATGAACATAGTTTTTGCAAAGTTACAGCTAAATGAAGCAGGAAAGCTGCAATTTTACATATTTACACGAAGCTTGAATGTTTCAACTTTAATATTCCATCAATGCGAAAAGTAGAAATTACTACACTTAATAAAAAATTCTAAAACAACAGTACTTAATCGATAATATCGGTAAGAGTCTTACGTGTGAGTACACTGCTGGCTTTCTTTGTCACATTATTGGGCAGGAAATAGTCTACACAGAATCTGGTATTATCTTTCTTCTTTACCTTTTGTGTTTGATGAATTGGTTTCGCCTCTCCGATATTTATCAGGTGTGGTACTACATTGCTCCTTCCTTTAGTACCATCTTCAATTTGGAAGAAGAACTTGATTCGTTATTCGAACGGACAAATATGTCTTGATTTGGATTTGTTTTGCAAAAAGTACTACTTGATTCCAACTTTAAAATTACAACTTGGTCTACTGGAACATTGTTCTGTATGGTTACCGAAACAACAGCCTCATTTCGCTCGCTGAAAGCTGTATCGTTGGCCAAGATCGCACGTGTGACTATATCTTTGAAACGGTTCAAAACACTGTTTTCATCAGTTATTTCCAGTACTCTTTCTTACAAGTCTAGTTTGAAACCAAACTCTATCATTATGTGTATTCTAAGAATTACATCCTATTATACGATTGTCACCAGTTCGCAATATCTAAATACCGTATCGCCAATTCGCAAGTTAGAAATATATGCAAGAACTTAAGAAAAAGGGCATCCGTATTCGAGCGAAAGAGATTCGTGTCTGTTGTACGTAAAGAAGTTACGCTTGATGTAGAGATCATATCGTATCACGTCAAGTCTGACATCCCCTTTACGTACAACCAACGTAAATCGTATTTGTTTACACAAATACGTTTATATTACTGGTATTTCATGAATGCAACAGTTACAGATACTTTGAACAATATGGGTCAACGATTACCCCTTCACGTTAACTCTTTGGTTTTCCGTTTGCTTACACGCCCTTAATGGCTAAGGACATTGCTTCGTCAAATGTCTTGCTACAATTCCAGCAACGTCCTGCCTTTTTGGATTAAGACTTCAAGTACCTTATGCTAACAATTTGCTTTGCGGAATATGTCCGCTTTCCCTTCGTAAGGTTCTCCACTGTTCATATTTCCACATGGGTTTGAAAGAATTGCTTGGCGGCTTCGCATTTAAGCGCTTGAGAGAATACTTCCGTTAACGTTTTTGAGCTAATCAGCGAGTTTCGGTATCTCTAAACTCATCAAAGAATTTATCAACAGCCAAGCTTTCATTGACCATATCTGCAACTGTTGGATAAGCACTCCTGATTAAACGGAATTGATTGGCTTTATATTTGTGAGTTTCTGAGGACTTCTTAATTGTGGCCGGTAAACTTGTTCCATGTGATTATGACAAAAACGCATCTCTGCAATAGTTTTATCGATTTGATAAAGGTATATCTTGAAGCACTTTCAACGTCACGTAACATCAAGGATAAAATTCAACCAGTGTTAAACACTCCTCTAGTTGCGTTTTATTGTCGAATGTCGGTAACTTGCTTTGATCATGAAATATTGTTACAACGTTATTTCTTTCCCCTTATACTACCCTTTTCGCTTCCGGCTGGCGGGAGTTGCCAATGCCTGTTAAATTTGCTTGAGCCTATCTCGTTTTTATTTAATAGATGTTTTAAACCTTTTATCAGTTTTTATTGTACTATTATTTGTATTTATGTTTGTAATTGACAATTGCCAAACCAGTTCCAGAATTTCCTGCAATTTCTTCTCTCAAGCTTGTAGTTTTCTTCCGCCGTTTCGGTAAAATTAAGCAGTATTTACTACCTCAAACACTAGGTTTTCCGAATCCTCGGCATTTTTTCCCCATAATTCTCCTGAACTGTTCTTAAAACTCAGTTTTCCTTCCGTTGGTATCTTGATATTTCTCCACAAGTTCTCATTTGAGATCTACCATTTTTAGCTCTCTTAATTTGAGACGATTATAATTATTTCCAAGCTTCGAAGTTTCTCGAAGAAAGTCAGTGGTGGACCCGCACGCAAGGCTCATAATACAATTATTAACAACTGAAGTTACCAATTTTGTATATTATACCTACCGCCTTATTATTGTAAACTTAATTTGATTGAACTTGTACCACATATTGACGGTTATTCGTTAACTTAGTTCTCAATTATTTATTAATAGCGTGAAATATAAAAATATTTTTTTTTTTTACTTGACTATTATCTGCTGCCTAATTGCAACCTTAAGCCTTTACTTGTGGAATTATGTGATATGTTTTAAAATCATTATATTTTTGATTAAATAAATTAAGTCCGACTGCAATTATTTTTACTTGGTGCTTGCATCATTTCGTTGACAGTATTATTTTTTGTTATTTAGTGCCGATCATTTTTATAGTATCCATTCTAAAACTGCCTGCAATGTTATTCAATACAACGAAAGTTATTTTGTAGACTGCGATTTACTGATTTTCGTCCATTTCTATCTTTTTGTCGACGAGTTATATATTGAATCATCGACAACTATACAACTGCTTTCGTTATATGAAGGTAGTGGCAGGGCCCCGCCAACACTCGGTGGCGCCTGTGAGCAAAAATTCCCGTGGCGCCCATAAAAATTCTATTTTTTATTTGTTATGCCCAATACGGTTTCGGATCGCCTTTAGGTGCTTATCGAATTTTGGTGTTTTTTGGCGCCCCTTTGCACCTGGCGCCTGTGTGCGCCGCACACATTGCACACGTGGACGGCGCGACCCTGGGTAGTGGTATAAAACTACGTAGGACTTTTACATTAAAAAATCAAAAACCATTGAATATATCTTTATTTCGCTTACACTCTTAAAATTGATTAGTATAACATATAATCAATTGCAAAAACTGTAAAAAATCGTCCAAATTATAACATATACAGTTTATATATCGATGAAATATATACGTATAAGATTTACTTGCTAGGTTCAATCGTCTCCCCTCCGCGGATTTGACCCCAACCAATAAGACGCCAATGCTTCTCCACGCGTCTACTTAACGCTATCTTCTCACCCACTTCGGTACATACCGGACTAGTTAGAGATATCTTCACTAAATCAGCTTTGGTAGCTACTACCCGTCCACCAGTACTTAACGATCCGATATTTACAAGTAATACTTCGTTTTTGGATAATTTTTGAACTTTAGCACCTTTCTTATCGCCTTCGGTGCGCACTCCAAGGAGGCGCTTCAAGAGGTAATAACTCACCTGATTAAAAACAACTTAATGAAATAATACAATGTGTATCCAAAATAAGTTTTACCTCGAGTTCAATGAAAATACTAGGAAGAGCTCCCACTGCTCCCAAAACTTGTCCTACCAGACGATCAGCTCTACATAATGTAGGCTCAATTTTCGTACCGACACCGATTAAACCACCAGGCACGGCGAATTGAAGCTCATTTTGTTCTGTATAAAGGGAAACAATTCGTGAAAAGATCGGACGACACGTTAGTTTCCCTTCAGCATCTTTACTAACCAACCCAGGGCGAACCTGTAAAAACATAGAAATGTATTAGCTAACACTTTGACTAGTTCGAGCATCATCTGAACTGTTACTGAAATTACAATGAAATACGAATTACGCGAATACATTTACATTGAGATAAATTCCTAACTAATTTCATTAAGAATTATATCGGCAAACAGACTAACACTGATGCCTAGAAGCTATTCATCGTTTTCCAATCAATCTAGAAAATTCTACAGACAAGACGAGAGTACGCTGCACTAAACTTTACTGCCCCGGACCACAGTTTGCTTCAATGCGGCACAATTTCGATAGTGCATTTTCACAGTCGCTGCAAAATTAAAGCTTCAGTGCGCTACAAACCTAGCAAGACTGTAGCTAATTTGAAATAATTTTTTAAGATTCTTACTATGTTTTATTATGAGAGTAGCGATGAAAGTACATCATCCGGTGAAGTATCCATGCTAACTTTATTTACTCACGAATATAAAAAAAATGTAAGCAAAAACGGGGAAGTATTTGGTGTATGATATGTTTAGAAGTAGAATACAAATAGACGAAACAATATAATGACGAAAAGAATGAAAGTTCGATGAAATAAGAGATAAACAATTTTGAAACTATTTGCAATTAACTGCCGTTCTTCGCAAGTAAAAAGCATAGTATTACCTATATCTTCGAGAAACGTGTGCTGTGAATATATCGCTGTTACGTACTGCCTACATCCTTCACGAGCACATACATACACAAGAGATGCATAACTGCATGAACTGCAGTGCACACAAAATTCGTTTTGTGGAGTTCACGCGTACCACAATGCTAAGTCGAAAGACACTAGTCACATGTAATATGTTCTATATTGTGTGTAAATACAGGGTATTCCATTTAATTTAAAATAGCTATTAATGGTGAAAAAATATAAAGTATACATTGTTTCGCTGAACGCCATGTAGCCAGTACTAAAATACTCTACCGGTTTATTGAAAGCACGCTTTGTCAAAGTAACTTCTTACAAATGTAAATCGTCCAAGTCATACAGATTCCTGTTTTTAATTTTTTCGCGAAAGCCGACACTTTCATAAAAATCAAATTTTCCCAAAAAAGACAAGAATAGGGAACTATTAACAAAGTTATCATAATTTATAACCTAGAATCCAAAAATGGTATACAATATAGGGTGTTCCATTCAAAATAACCTAACTTTGATATGCTGTATTTTTTTGAATCGCCCTGTATACTTCCAAATAATTTTAAAATGTGCTCCTTATCGTCCTACATATTTGACTAAAATTTGAAACCCATATCTTTTAGCGTTTAGACACAAGAGACCTAGGGAATAGTCGTGACTGTATATACAGTACGGACGACCATCAGACCACAGACGCGTTCACAGACAGCTTTAGTTTCTTGCTGTCAATTTGACAGTATCGCTCCTTTGTATCGGGTGTCCGTAAATGATTGAAGCTGACAGCTACTGTCAAATTTTGGTCAAGTTTGTAACACTACATTTGATTTCGATGGCAAGCATTAACATTAGCGTCCCCTGCGGTAGTTACTTTCTGCATAATTATTAAAAATTGTTTCTTAATATCAAATACAATATTATTCCTTTTGGAAACGTTTATTGCTAATTAAAATTAGTTAAGAACATAATTATAAAAAATTATAGTTATAAAAAATGACAAAAATACAAACCCAACGAAAATATAGACGTGCGACAATGGCTAGAGAGGAATAAACCAAATGACATTCTCAGGGTGGTAAACTTTAAGCACAGATATTGCTTACATTTTGACAGACGTCAGCTTCAAACATTTACGGACACGGTGTATGTATTTACTATACTACTATGTATTGTTGTTCTGAATTGTTCATTTCAGCTTGGAGATCGTTTTGAGAATTTATTGTCTTAAGTTTCCCTTCATCCTGATTTTCCATAGAACCTTGTTCTTTTTTATATTTTAAAGAATAAATTTTACTTTTTTTTAAGCAATAATTTATATTATTTGTGAAAGGACTTTTCTTTTTGAAAGGAATATATTTAGTAGTATTTTCATATTGTTAAGAACAGCTTGAGAATATTTATCTCTTTAAAATTGTTTTTATTTCCATAAGAATTGCAGTGTATATCATTGCATCATGTCATTCATTTCTTACTGAACGCGTCTGTGGTTTATTGCATACGCTTTCGGATGACCTCGACTGACCCTAGGACGATCGACCGTACTGTAGATGCAATTATTGAAGCTAATGAACATGAGGAGTGACAGAGTGACTTTGTAGTTAAATCATAATAAACACTTTATTTATATTAATAATGTTTCATTTACCATACATACATATCTACAAATCAGTAAAATTTACCGCAAAAGTTTATTACTTAATAAATATATTTATTTTAAATCAAATGACATAACATTTTCTAATTATTCACATTAATCAAAAGTTACAACTTTATAGCTTCAATGTCAAAGAAATGCAGCGATGTTATTAAAAATAATGGTTATGCTATAAAATATGAAATAATAATAATTAGTCCAATATGTTTCGCCGCGCTGAATACTGAATATGTGTACGTATTTTTGTATATAATGTCATGGAGTAAAATGAATTCTAAGAATGTTTTTACCAAGTAAATATTTGTTCTTGATTTTTAAATAATTTCATTATATTCAAAATCGCATTTCTGAGTGCAAGAAATGACAGTATCACAAGGTCATATTTATAGTCCGTGCTTGAGGTTGTGTCGATGGTTGAGATAAGATAGTGTACCTAAACCAGAAACCGATAATTTTTACTAATGAGTAAATATTGGAAAGAAAAGTTAAAATTAATGATTCTTAGGTTTGTAGAACGAAATTTTACAAACATAGTACGTAAGTGAAAACTCATAGTAGGTCATGAAAATAAATGAAGCGAACATGAGTTTGATTTTGCATGTTTACAGTTTTATTCGCATACTCACATTAAATTAGAATAAGAATTTAAAATTTACTTCACTATGTATAATGTTAAAATGATCCCCACAAACCAAGAAGTATTTGACATTATAGGAGTAGAATTATTTTCAATAAGACCCAGTTTGCAAAATTGCGTTCAATAGAACCCGAGTTCTGTGTTTAACTTTAACAACGTTCCCTCTGCTCCCCAACTAATATTTGTTCTTGAAATAAAACATAACACCGTGTTTTATTCAACATAGATTCGAGATTTTACAGCTAAAAACAGAAAATAGTATCCGTTTTCCATAATATAGGGACATAAATCTGAGATTGATGTCAGAATTCCAAGAAATAACGTAATCTGAAAATTGAGTATGCAACAGAGCATTCTCTCACGTGCTGAAGGCACGCTGTACCACCCTCCTACAAACCAAACTAAACAGTGCGCATCTGAAGATGCATTACTCTTTCGTGAACAACATGCGGAGGATTTTCTTGAACGTAATTCCAAAAATTTTGTTTATTGGTTCATCGATCAACATAAATATTTTCTTCGAGTTTGTTAGAACAATCAGAGTCATATTTTCTTTTATCTTCACATATTAATGATCACTTGTTTGACAGAAAAAAAAAAAACTTACCTCGATCTCCTGCCCAACTTTCAGGACACCTCTAAGAATACTTCCTCCAGCTACACCGCCTTTTAAATCGGTGACCTCGCAACCAGGTTTATTTACGTCGAATGATCTAATTACAATCAGTCGCGGTTCAGAAGTAAAGTCTCGAACCGGTACTGGAATTTTCTTGGTAATATACTCACATAAAACCTAAAAATTAGAAAAAATAAAGTTATTTCTTTTTTCCCGTATACTTCCGTTTATACTTCAATATTATATTTTAGCTGAGCCGAAATCGGAATAATCGGAGCGCCTTCTGCAACAGTTCCTTGCACAAATTTCACAATCTGCTCGTGTTGTTCTTTTGCTTGTCCTTCTTTTACCAAATCAATCTTATTTTGTAAAATTAGGATATGTTTCAATTTCATAATTTCGATGGCTGCTAGATGTTCACTCGTTTGAGGCTGAGGACATGACTCGTTCCCTATATTATTTTAAAATATTATTAATCCACGAACTCAATTGAGGTTGACAATTCAAGTTTATTATACGTTACCAGCAATCAGAAGCAATGCTGCGTCCATAACAGCGGCTCCGTTCAACATAGTAGCCATAAGAATGTCGTGACCAGGGCAATCCACAAAACTAACATGTCTTACCAGTTGAAAACGACCAGAACAAGCAGGGCGTAAGCAGGGAAAAGAATCATCTTTCGAGGAACCACCAGAAATATAACAGGCAGGTCGTGGACATTTCGGATTGTCGCATTTGTAAATCTTTGCATTGGCGTAGCCTTAAATAAAATACCACTTTTAAATTATTGTGAAACGAGTCAACGCCGCGATAAATTCTTTAATCTCAATTTTCAATCGCTAAGTAGTCAACAAATTTATGACAACTTTCTGGAAAGTCCTAGATACTTTTAGCCTTTAATGGCTCGAGAAAAAAACCAGTGGCGTACTCCCTCGCAAACAAATCACAAGTCCCGATCATAGAGATAATAGAGGAATAAGGAAATGCTGTGTACAAGTTGAAGTGCAACGAGATAAAAAAAATATCCAGTATTCCACATATTAGACCAAGAATTTCGATTTACTAAATAAAGGCTATACTTTGAAGCAAATTTAATTTCTCTAAAAGAGGGTACTGCTTTGATGAACTTCTTTAGAGTAATTAAATTCACTTTAAAGCAAAGCCTTTATTTACAAAATCAACATTCCCCGATAAAAAAATCGCATTTAATTTGCCAAAGATGGTATGTATGGACATAAACCAACAGATTTCTGATCATGGTATTCCCCCAATAGTAATTTGTTGCTGTATACATAAGTTTGTTTAAGATACGGTCTAAATTAGAATTCATCTATTTTTTTGCGATTCGTGCAAGAACAAATAAATCGTGTAAAAAATTGTTTATTTCTGTTGGTGAACTGTTATTTCAAAATTGTGTAAAAAATACCGTGTAAAATAAGAGTTGGGTGTACTACCTTATCGTATGCAACAAAAATATGCTCCATCGTATTCCGTAATAAAAGATGTTTTAAAAAATCGATGATGTAAAATAGGAATAAAATATATGTATTAACTTTATTTCAAAGATGCGTAATCAAAATCATTATGTTGAAAAAGGGCAGTGTGCTGCTTCAACTGGAACGAGTTCTTTTTTTTGCAAAAATAATTTAAATAAGAATGGTAACATCTCGCGCAACATAAATTTTTTCTGTATTTTTTAAAGACCAAGCAATTTTGAGTAAAAAAATACTGTTATGACCTGAAATTGAAAAAAAAAATTCTAATTAATAATGCATTTTACAATAATCTAGATTTTCGTTAGGTGAAGGCATAATAATATAACAAATTTTGAATACATCTATGTAACACTCCTCCGTCATATACAGCCGGTGACACATTTATTAGGCACCCCTACGTTTTCTCAGTATTCCAGTAATAATAAGGCAATAATGGCCTGTACCTGGTGGTTCCTAGAATTGTAAATGGTTTTTCAAGAAGGGTGATTGAAATATTTTCCAAACAAATAATTCGTTAGTAGTAGTAGTTTGTTGTATGTGTGTGTATTCATAACATGCCGAAAACGCGTGAACTTCATAAGTTTGAACGTGCAAAAATTATAAAAATACATACATACATGTTCATACTGTACTGTACAGACAACAATAAAATGGTTCAATGAAACCTGGGATGTAACATCAAGACCAGGAAGAGGTCCTAAACGGAAAATAACCGCAAGAGATCATTGATTACAACGACAATCCTTAAAAAATTGACGCCGTACAGCGAAAGAATTGTCAGGCGATTTAGACCGCCAATACAGATTGTCAATTTCATCGAAGACGTTTAGTAGATGAGCGAGAAAAACTGGCCTATCAGGAAGAAAAGCCAGGGAAAACCCGTGTTTATCTGAGACTAATAGGAAAAAGCGATTACAATGGGCGAAAAGTATCATCGCCTTTTAATGGACAGAAGCGAACTGGGCTAAGGTCATATGGTCTGATGAAAGTAATATTGTGGTAAGTCTTATAGTAATATGGTATTAGAAATTATATAATTAATATAGCAAAACGGTTGAAGAATCAGCTTACAAAAATAAAAAATTGGCAATGATGTTAAATATTAATGTTGACATAACTTCTCTTAAATTTTTGGCACACGTGGAGCTGTCTATGTGCGTCGGAGATCCGGCAAAGAGTATCGAGAAGACCGCGTAGCATCTACCATCAAGCATGACGGAAGGAACATTATGATATGCGAGTGTATGTCATCAGCAGGTGTTGGAGAGATGTTCACTTGCACTGGAAGAATGAATTCCAACATGTATACCATCATGCTGGTACATCTTTTATATCCGTCAGTGAAAAAACTGTTTGGTATGGACACTGAAGGAGTCTTTGAACATTTGTGGGCTATTGTGAAGCAGAAGGTAGTTGAGCACAAAGATAAATCTAAGCCAGAATTAGAAGCAGGGATTAAAATTATCTCAAGCAGTATTTCAGAAAATGTCAGAAATTAATCTCAACTTTGCCGAAACGCATAAATATGGGTATAAAAGCACATGGAGGTGCAACAAAATATTAATACACTGGAACCTCGTCTATATCAGCGGTTGCGAAACGTAAAGATTCACTCATATCCTCTCAAGAGGGATCCCCACTCTTATCCCGTTAGCGGAGAGGAAACACCGTGCTACGCGCTGATTGGCTCATGTGAATACGTGCACTATCGGGTGGTGGATGCCGAGCGGATATAAGTGAGCGCTATAGTGCGGAGATAAGTGAGGATGGACATAAATGAGCGCGGATATAAATGAGGTTCCAGTGTAATTTCGTTATATTTAATAACGATTTGTATATACATATTACACATGTTTTTATTATTCCATTATTCAGATTTTATAAAATTTCAATTTTTAGGGTCACTGGCTGTAGGTACTGTTTTTAACTAAAAATTGCTTGGTCTTTAAAAACCCATCTACAAAAGTACCAGCTTCCATTAAAGTAATTAATGATGGACTAATTGCATTGTTTCATCTGATAATTCAGAGTTCATTTATTCTAGCCTTACAGAACTTGCTAGCAAACATCGACAAATTTACGATGGAAATGTTTTATAGTTATAAAAAATTAACATACTAATTGAAATTATTTATTATAATGAATAACTCTACAATACAACATCATATTGTAATATATATATATAAAAAAAGAAAGACAATTTATAAAAAAGAATTCCAAATTTTAACTTACTTTTTAACATACATATGTCTACTGTATATAATAAATATATCTTGCATGTAATGCGAAAGTTGGTTTTTAGAACGTATTTTATTATAATTATTTTAATAAAATTCGAAAATATATAACGAATATTGAATAAATGCGGTAGCAATCGATATAAGAGTTACTTTTATTTCGATTTACACACAAGTTACTTTTTTATAAAAATATACCTACCAGACCACAAGTCTGGCATTAAAGCAATATTGCAAATACTAATTCTAACAAGTGTAATTACTACAATAACTAATTACTGAACACAGAAAAAGATATACAAGAACAGAAATGACACACATTGTTGGAGTTTACTACTAAATAGAAAAACCTAACAATTAACAGAATACAGAAGATAAACCATTTTTGTATAAAATCTAACAGATCCATTTATTTAACACAGTTTTCAAAAACAATTAACATATTATTTCACGCCTACGAAATTAGTTTTAGATTTTGAAACAATATAGTAAATTCAGATAGTGAGTAAAAAAAATATCGGTGCATAACAACGTTTCAGGCTAAACATAAAACTTTTAATGTTGCATAAATGCATAGAATAAGTAGTCCTAGTACTTGTGTAACATCTTAAATTTACATATATAGATATGCAATAGAAGATCTAAAATTCTTGTATGTACAAAAATAAAATCATTATTAGAAAGAATGAAACAATTACAATTACAAAGTAAAATATTAATTATAGGCTCTACAGTGCCTAATAATAGACCCTAAGCGAGTTTTAAGTAGTTGAGACAATGATAAATGTAAAATTTCAATTATAAAAAACAACTCATAAAATAAGAATAAAACCTAATATAATAAAATTTAATTGGAACGTTTTGAATTTTGATGCAATTCCAACCAGTATGTCCCATAGTCAATTTCATAAAAGTACTTTATTTATCCAACGGAAATATTTTTATTTCCGCCTGAAGTCAATCGTATGTTTCTAACACGCTAACAATTTGAAGTTAATTCGTAACTTAATTATTTAATCATTTGTAGTCTATTATCAACTTCAAGACCGTCATTCATTTTACATTTTCAACGTACACTAACCTTATTGATTCTTTCGTTGTATGATATGCTCGTTTAGATTTTTATGAATTTGGAAAAACGATGCAACTGTTGTTATAGTGAATCATAAAGGTATGTATCAAGAAGATACGAATATCTTATACATATTGCTATAAACTTTAATATCTGTCGTAATTATGTACAGGCTGGTGATAATTTCCTTGTTATAATAATTAATTAAATAAACATCACATTACTGTTTTTATTTTATATGTTATTTAAATCAAACGTATTCAGATTGTTTGGTTAATAAAAGATTGACAATCCAGAGTATCTTAATACGATAAGGTATGAAATACATACATATATAATGAAGTTTCAGGAAGAAAAGAATTTACAAAGCACTTTAGCTAAGCCGTTTAACTATTCACATGAAGTTTTATTGGACATCGTGTTTTATATCGTTTTATAAACATATCATAAAATTCAAAAATATGATAATATACAGATTGTTTCGTTTAAAAGTCTAATTGTAGCTAGTTGCAAGTGGGCAAAACACATTTATAACCCGTAGATAATAGATAAAAATGGAAAAAGAATGTTACGCCGTGTATTAGTAAAAAATACTAAAAACCAAGTAGAAAAAAATTAATTATGAAGCACACATCAATAAAAACAGTAACAAATTATTTAAAATAAGCATACATTCATAATTCTCTAAAATTTTTTCAATTTTAATAACAACCATTGTTGCCAGAAATCAACATATATGTAATTTGGCAAGACTATTTTATTGAAGTGAAATGTATGGTGAGATCTTCAGAACACATTTGTTTGTTTTAATTACATGTATGTACCGGGTGTCCCAGTTTAATTGTCGCGTTCAAATTAATTATTTATTAGTTAAGTAATTTCCTATTTTTTTTGTTAACGTCATGTTATGTCGTTGTTGCTATTATAACGTGATTGTCGTAAAATAAAAGATAAAACTATAAAAGCTATAAAACTTTTAAGTAAAGTGTAGACAGTAGAAATCATACCCTTAACAATGAGTCGTCTATGCTATATACAGTTTTCAGAATAAAGTATACAACTCATTCAGTTTGAAAAAAATTAAAGCCACATTGACTAATCCGTGTCTATTTGCATATAGTAAATGCGATATTTTTTCAGCATACTATTAAACAAAACTTCAAACATCATGAAAATAGATGAGCGAAGGTACCTACTCAAAGTGTTAAACTTTTAGTCAGTTTCACAAACTGTTAGTGACAATAAAATGAACTGAGATAGGTATAAGAATAGCTATAACTGCCACTAATTTCATATCATCTTGGAAATGTGTTCCACAAAAAAATAATTTTTGCTCTTTCGAAAGATACTAAGTTGTACACTTTATTTCGAACACACTCTATATATCTTCTTAGACGACCCACTGTCAAGGGTATAATTATCATAAAAGTTCATTATCTTTCATAGTATAATAGCCGCATGCCATTATTTTGAAGTGTCAAATGTTATTACAACAAAAGAATTCAAAATAAATTTTGAAAGATTCTAGATAGTTAGAAAAATATTTAATAAGAGCTGTTTCAAATATAACGTCAAACACATAACTAATTATTCTGACAGCAATTTTCTCTTCAATCGGGAGTGATATGTTTTTGATACTAGCAAAAATTACGAAATTACAAGTAATAAGCCTCAGCCAGAAACAATTTATGTGTTTTTATAAGTAATAGACATATTAATGTGCGACAGTCAAACTGGGATAACCGGTCTATAATTACAATATAAATGTAAATGCAATTGTTTACATAGCAGTGAGTATCCTATGGTGCTTCAGGCTGGGTTCTACTATTTTTCTACATGTCTTTCTATCAAATTTTCAGTTTATACCAATAGCTTTCACCTATCTATAGGATAGTAATGTGATCAGAAAGTCAAAAGTATATAGCATTCTTTGTCACAGCACATTTTCAAAAGAGTATTGTTTTCGTTCATTCTGGAGTAAATAATTTAGGAAACTTAATTGTAATGAACATTTTTATTCGATTTTAAGACAGTGAGGTCCTACAATATTCTCCTACATTTGAAATTTGTTGATTTTCGATTTTTAAAAGGCCACGGATAAAAATTTGACCGTACAATTCGCTAACATATAACCAGAATTAGTTTTAACAAAAAACTGAAGAACTGTTGCAAAATATTGCGATAACTTTTTTAGAAGTACGAAGTTCTTCACGGCATAATTACTGCACTACAAAAATTGATGTTATCTCTTATTGCCGTACATGCTTAATGCAGTGAGAATTACATATGAAGACTATATTATCGTAAAAAAGAAGTACGATAAATAGAAAAGGTCAGACAAAATATACATACAAAGTGTAGTGGTTTCCACTAAGTAATGAGTTGGAAATCGTAAAAGAGCTTCCACTAATAAAATTCTTGTATGCATATGCTTCATCAGTATCGGTAGAGATATTTTTAACTTTAAACACTAAGATCTGTGTAACAAAATGGGTAGAATGAAAATGCGAAAATTAAACTTAAGAGAGAATGTAATTTTTATATTGTATCTATACATACAGTTTACCTCTGTAAAAAAATAAAATGAACACGATTGTGTATAGGTAAGAATGGCAACAGTTATACAAATAGAGGAGTCACAAAAATAATTATGTCAGAAGGTTGTTTCCTGCATCTATAATAAGATCTGGCATATTTCTAAGTTTTAAAATATTACCAAAGAAAAATGTAGGTAGGTGACAGTTAACAGAAGATGAGATGCATATTGTAGGCATCAGAGATCTAATGATTTAGCTTGTTTAACTTGTATTACATGTTTGCACATGATGTATCTAAGGGTCATATTTGTAGTCCGTGCTGGAGGTTGTGTCGGTGCTTGAGCACGCGATTTTGACAGATTTGTAATGACATTTATGTCAAAATCGCATGCTCAAGCATCAACACAACCTCAAGCACGGAGTATAAATATGACCCTAAAACAAATTTATCTGATAAAAGGAAATTGAAGCAAATCAGTTCCAATTTAAGTATTAATAATGCTGGGTGATACAAGAGTCCAGTTAAAACTAATAAATGTTTTAATATCCAAACTTTTCCAAAACATAATAAGCAATAAGTCTAGAATTTGGATATAATATATGATTAAATAATATATAAATAAACTACTATTATATCCATAATAGTGGTTTATTACGAAAATATTGTGGAAGACAATCTATCACTGCAATAGGAACAATTAAAAGGAGCTTTGCTTCGATATCACAGAATGAGTAAATGTTTTAACATTGTATTAGACCAAACTCAAAGTTTTGCATAAACATTGAACTTGATTACTCCATTTCCAAAATTATTAAAGAAAAAATGTAGATTGTCATACAAATTCATGCTACATACACATGTCAAAAAAAATTGCCACTGCAGACTACCAATGTAAACCCACTAAATTTGTTTCATATTCGAAGCATAATTTATCAAAATAGTATATTAAAAATCAACAAATTATATATTATAGGACCTCACTGCGAACTATTTGCCTATTTAGAGCTTATTATATGTGTTTTAAAATACTTAACCCTCTTCAAATATTCTTGTATCAATAAACATGTCCGAAAAATGTTTTAAGTAACCATAAACATTCAATTCATTTGTTATCTCGGTATATTTTTTTAATGAATTTCTCTGTGACATATATATTACACATATATATTTAACTGGCTATGAAAAAGCATAATACTCAATACTCAAAACCTAATACCTTATGAAACCAGCAGAGCACATAAAAGAATATTATCAAAAGATAATAATAAAGAAATTCTAGAAAAAAATTAATATTTATGTAAATGAAGGCACTTATTAACCTTACCAATAAATTTTAAAATAGATACTTTTTACACCTCTTTGACAAACATTTACATATCGTTTTCCCTTCCTTCTGTCGACTTTTAGGTGACTTAGTGTCCCCGTTATTAAATTTATAATCAAACGTTAATTCCTCATCTTTCTCAATGTTTCTAAGTGCAAACAAGGCTAACCTAGGCAAATTAGGATCGATGCAGTCTATCCAAACTGACCATACTCCAACATTGGGTTGGCAGGAATGGTTAATAAAATGCGAAATATTACCGTAAGTTGCGGCGTCTACCGTGTATGGATTGTTTGAAGAATTATAGTCAAGATCAAAGAGATATGTACAACCTTCAGCATCATATACTTGCCCTCTTCGTTCTGCTTCGTCGTGACTGATTACTTCTCCAACATATTCGCAAACAAATTCACCGCGGAAAATATTTCTCATCGTTTTAACGCCCCAGCCACGCCCATTTTGAGTACGAAAAATGCATAGCGGTATCTGACGACCACGTTGAACTACCCTGTTCCTGCAAGTTGGACCACAAGTACACCGCCTGTTACATTCGAATATGGGGCAACCTGGTGGCATATTTAAACGTCCTTTTCCATAATATTGGAAATATTTTGCTTCATGTGTTCCACAACATTGTTTCTCTTTCCCATTGCATTCTTGACAAGTGCAACCCATTAATGGATCATTAGGTATCTTAACACCTTCCGTCGGTAAATAGGCATTTATATAAACAAAACCAGTTGGTGGTAGTTCTAAATCATAATCGTTTTGTACTTTTATCAATGCTTGATCAGCATCCGTTTTATTTAATTTTTCCTCCCACTCTGATAAAATTTTCAATTGACATTCTCTTTGTAATAAAAGAAAATAATTGATATAAGCTTCTTTACCAGCTTCAATTCTTCTGACATGTCTTTCCGCTGGAGGAAATGTAATCAATGCCATTAGAACTTTCTGCATTTCCAACTTATCTTTGGGTAACATCTTGAAACCACCCTCAGGAATATACTTATACATTTGTTTATGAATTTGCTTGGATATATCCAAGCGCTCACGTAATAACTCTATATGTTCCTGAATTTGATGACCTAGAAACTCGTTCATCTTTTCTGGACAATGTTGTAGATGTTCTGCAGGTTCCCATGTATTTTCTTTATAGTCCCATCCTTCCCACTTCACATAAAAGTAGTGTTTACCATCATCCAATATGTGATCCAAAATTTTCTCAACAACAAATTCTGTCTTGTATACATCTCCATCTGGAGGTTTAGAAACTTTTGGTTTTTTCTTTTTGGATTGCACAATTTCAGTATTTTCGGATTCTTCACTTAACTTTCTTTTCACTGACGTACACATTCTTAATAGCTTTTCTCTTCGCGGAACTATCACCTTTCCGTTCTCATCAAACTGCAGCCTCTCTGCAATTATTATGACCAAATAAATATTACTAATAATTACATAAAATATAAGATCTAATAATTTATACAGATTATCATACGGGCCAAGAAGATACAGCCTGATGGGAACGGGTATGTATAAGTACTTTAACATTATAAGTAGCATATTTTATAAAAGAATTCATTGTAATAGTGGAAAACGGACATTTTAAAGGAAGAATGATGACAGTAATTGTTAAAATAACCACGAGCTATTGTATTTGCTAAATGCCTTAAAATACTATGTATTTAAAAGATGTATGACTTACCTAGTTTGATAGTGATATTTCGTTCCAATTCATTTTTAAAACGTACAGTTTGTACTCCAGATATAGCTTTTACTACTGTCGATTTTCCATGGGCTACATGACCAATGGTTCCTATATTTATCGTAGCTTGTCTACTAATTACCTCAGGTGAAAGAGCTGTGAGTTTCGTTACATCCTATAAATAATAGAACGTGTGCATATGCCGGATTTAGGTTATACTAGCAATGAAACTTTAATTTTATATAATATAATTTATAATTATCTCTAAACGAAATACAAATACAAAAAATACTTACTAGTTTAGATAAATCTTGCTTTTGCAAATTTGGTTGACCAGTTGTCACGCCAGTACTTTCAACAGACGCCATGTTTTTAGAAAAAGGCTGGAAAAGACTATGGAAAAACGCGCGCTTTATGACATCGACAATAGTGGCAATAGACAACAATAAATACAGCGCATAGACACCATAGACAGAAATTTCCCTAAATAACAGTAATGTTAATGAATAACCTAATCGGCGTTTTTTAAATCAAATGTCTAAGCACGTCTGTTGCAAATAGTTAAAATCTTATTTTCGAATTATAACGTAATTAGTAGGCGGGTTTCAAATTTTAGTTTTGTTATAAAAATCTTCAGTTGATGTCATCACACTAAAATATCCTCATTTCATTAACTTTCATTGCTGTTAATATCATTATCGCTTTTTAATATTTCGAACTAGTAACGAATTCTACTTCAATATTCACGGTAACAACACATAATTTCGACAATGGCATCAAATCCCACATTTAAGGTATGTTGAATATAATTTGAAGTTACAGGTTCTGATGACAGATTTTGTTCTTGTAGCCGTCCGAAGGAAAACGAGAAGAATTCAGGAGGTATTTAGAAAAGACAGGTGTTATGGATGCATTAACCAAAGTTTTAGTTTCATTGTATGAAGAACCAGAAAAACCAAATGATGCTTTGCAGTATCCTTTTTTTTATGTGTGCTCACAAAACATTTCGTGATATACTGTTTTACTTAACGTGCGATTAGTTACCTGCAAAATAAATTAGCGCTTCAAGCTGGTGGTGAAACAATTGATACGCTCAAAACTCAATTAGCAGAAGCTCAAGAAAAAATTGAAATGTTAGAAAAAGAAAATTCCATGCTCAAAGGTGAGGATAAACCGGAAGATGATAAACCTCCTGCAGTGACAGATGACCTTACAGAACCTCCTACTGAGAGTGTAGAAGATAAGACCGTAGAGTAATTGCTTAATTTTCACACTTGTTATTTATTATAATAATTATAAATCATAAGGTTCCTTTAATTGAATAAATATTTCTTTCGGTAGCTTTATAAGAAATTTGTTTTAATATTGTGTTATTGTACTTAAATAGGTACAAGAGATTAATTTAAGAGTATATAAGTGAATTACTTGAGAACTGATCAAGATATTAAGGTATTAATCACAGTAATAAAAAATTGTCATGTATTATTATCAGATAAAGTTAATTTAAATTATTTAAGTAAGTTAAGTGTACAAATTTCAAACAAGCACCATTTCTGAAATATTTTATGGAAAGGAACGTCAATTGCTTTTTTCATGTAAACTGGATGGAAGAATGTAAAATAATTCTGGATGAAGTTGTTAGAAGTACTTTATAATTATATTCTTTTAGGATATGTTTATGTTAAGTTTTTTATCTATTAACCTTTTATTCTGACTAAACATATAATTTGAGTTATAAGTATAAATGTTTATTTTGAAATTTATATTATCCTGAATTGGTAGGAGTATCAATATTAATGTTTTTTTCTTGCATTTCCGCCATATCTATTTTTATTATGACGTGTTAAACCATTTTGTATAATATACAGTTTCAGTTAAAATTATCCCTTTCAATATAAAGTAATTTTTATTAACAATCCAGATGTAATCTAATTATTTATGAAAATATCACATTATATAATGCTTTTATGTATTAACTATCTGCATAAGCAAGTGCAATATTTTGAATGATTTGTGTGTCTTATATTTAAATTGCGTTTATTTGTTATTATCTGTAAATTTACGGATAATAATTATACTGTAGACTTTCAGACAGATATACAGTACCACATTGTCGTCTTAAGTGCAATATTTTTTTTGCAGGATTTTCCCTTTTTAAGGTTATTGCTTAGTATAGTCTACATAAAACGATTATATAAATTATAAAAACACCTACTTTATAAATAGTTCTTATTACATCTGGATTTATAAAACAAATAAACTGTATAGTAAACAATTTTGATTTTAATTGTAGCCAACAAAGCGAATATGTATTTATATATGTATAAATGATCTACTCCAACTAATATACTCTCTTAATATTTCCTGTAATTCTGATATACTTTAGTTATCAAAATAACAGGAAAACCTATGCAGTAAAGTAGATCTGATTACTAGCATCCCTTATATTTCTCAATATTTTAGATATATATGATTAATGCAATGCAATATCCGCATCAGTTTTCAATAATTTATTTGACAAATTGACTAAGTTGATGTACTTAAATTGTATAATAAAAAAAAGGCTTCATATGTAAATGTAATGTCTTTTATTATAAATATACTCACTTATGATGCTAGATTTAAGGATTTAAATTTGCATTTATAAATTACACGCGTGTATTTTTTTACATAACTTGTTTAGTATGCAACTGAAAAGGCATTTATAAAAGAAGTATGTATGTGTATATTAGAGTGCCTTAATTTTATGCAACAATTCCAATAAAATCATATAAAACTTAAGCTGTTTCCTTGATTTCATTTCCCTTTGGCTGCTTGACGTCTTTTTACATCCCAATTGAATACTCTTGCCATGTTTACTTCAGTAGTTGTAAATTGATCCCTATAAGAAAATATTAAATATATTGCTCTACATTGCAAAAAACGCAATTTACCTAAGAAAATCAAGATCATGTTCTACATATCCTAGATTCTTTGTCGCGGTACTTATATTTTGAGTTAGAAGTTGTTTAGCATCTTCTAAACTATATTCTAACATAACATTAGCACCTAGCCATAAGCAAACATTATCTGTAGGTGGAACTGAAGCTTTCACAAATACTTGCTCACTTAATAAATATTCTGTTTCAAACTCCTCTTTTTGATTTTGTAATTTTTCTATCATAGACAATGATCTCTTTAAATCAGGTATCTGTGCACGTAACCTCTTTCGCTTTGACAGAAGATTCAACTCCATAAACTTATACTTTGAATGTTGTTCATCTAGTTTTTTTAGTACTTTATCGACATTACCAGCGTTCTCTAATTTCGCCATGTATGAATCAACATCATCCTACAATCAGAATATAAATAGAATTGAGGTTATTGATAGTATATCCATGCTTTATTTGTCAAAATCAATTACATACCACAAATTCTGCCTCGGGTATACCAGCATATGATTTTTTATCGCCTAAATCGACGCTATTTTTAGTTTCTTCCATTATAACTTGTCGGCTGTTTGAACAACAAAATTACAAAATTGACAGAGCTGTAATGGTAAATCAAACCTACGCAGGGTGAGTAACCTACGTGAACATTTATGAGTAACCAAATGGTTAAAATAGGGAATTCGGTCCAAATACTGTTCTACCAACTGAAGTATGTTCAGAAATATACAATATTCATACTAGGCACGTACTTTTATTCATCGATTGACGCAGCGCTTGAATCAGAAATCTATCAAGCCGTCTGTTTAGTAAACGCTAGAAATCACTAGAAATGCGATGAATAGATTGGACAATTCTTTTTTTAATCGATGCCATGCATCGGCTTTAAGGGCCCCATCGACGGTCTAACATGTTGGCCAACCTATTCTTGACGCCCAACCTAAAGGGCCCCGTCGACTGTCTAACATGTTGGTCGAGCATGTTGTGACCGAGCGGCTCGTCCAACATGTATCATGGATGTGGTCGCTCGCAACATGCTCGATCGATTTGTAGGGTTGGTTGCTTGGCTTGATAGTTATCTCCAACTCTAACCGCGCGCCCAACATATTGGATCGTGGATTGACAACTGTCGAACAGCTCGCCTGACACGTGGCGCTTTCCTTTTTTTCTTTTCATCTACACACAAAAAAACCATCATATACAGCTATGATCCATTCGAAATCCATGACAATACTAACGTTAGACCAACGTGTTCGATCCTGAGTTACACCGTCTATGGAGCCCTTCCAATATGTTGGGTTCTGTGTTGGGTTGGGCGTCAAGAATAGATTGACCAACATGTTAGACCGTCGATGGGGCCCTTTAGGAGTCGATGGAACCGATGTATTTGTGGTGGGGGTAAACATCTGATCGTGTTTGTTGCCATAAATGATCATAACCTTGAATGATTTGTATCAAGCTCTATTCCTCTATTGTCAAACTCATCGGCATCTCATCGGGTGCGTTCTTTTACTAATCGGTAATCGTGCTTATCGGATGTATCTGATGACGTCATTTGACATCCATCATAAATTAAGCGCTTCATCAGTGCGATGAGTACACGCCTCTTTTCACAGCGAGCAATTCTATACATCTGAAGTTGCAGCTTTATTAATACTATTTTAAAATTATACTTCTCTTGCTTCTACATTGATACTTTTCTAGAAAACGGCTAAATATGTCAGTTTTTGTAACGTATTTGTTTCTTCGTTCTGTTTTTCTTAATCAGGTGATCACTAAAAAAAGAAGACCTGTATTTGTGAAGTGAAGAATAAGGCCCCCCAAACAGATTTTCAAAAGTTTTGCTATCTGTGACTATGTGCTGCATTTAACTTTTCATGTTTGTGACCAGCTTGGGTTTGGATTAGTTGGCCTGGCTAAGTCTAGGTTAGTTGGTCTGGCCGGGTTGGTTAGTCTAGCCGGATTATAATCGGTTAGCCTAGCCGTACCAGGATATACTGGAATTAGCGGCAACGAAGAAACTAACCTATTAGTAGGCCGCCACAACTTTGCTTGTGGGACCGCGGAACCGTTTTGCGGTATAGGGATGAGCTCCTGCAAAAAAGAACTCAAAGATAGAGAGGGGAGGGTCAGACTATCCCTCTGGGAGAATTTCCATGGTTTGAGACGCCCTAAGATATTCCTTGGAAACTACAACAAGCATATAGCAAAAACCTTGCTAGAACTAAGTCAAAATAAATTATGTATCCTCACAAGGACATTGTCACCTTGGCGAACACATGACAAGGATGATCTGAAACTGAATAGTGATTATAGGTTCTGCGGGGAGGATAAAAATCCGGAATACCCGACATCTAACTGCACCGCTATTACGGAAAGCCGAGCCAATTATCTGGGCGCAGACGTCATAGACGAAGAAAAAATGCTTTCCCTGAAATTATCACAGCTATTGAGGTTTATTAAAGCTCTTAGACTGGATGAGCAGTTCTGAGAGCGAAAAAACCCTAGCAACTTATGGCTTACAAGGAGCATAATAGATCGCAGCGCAATATCATCCTCAATTAAATCTAACCTGGCCGAGTTTGGGTGGTTTAGCCTGGCCGGGTTGGTGTCGGTTGGCCTACCTAGGTTTGAGCCGATTTGCTTGGCTGAGTTTGGGACGATCAGCTCGATCAGGTTTGGGTTTAGCGAGGCTAACCGATCCAAACCTAGCTACGCCAACCGACAGGCCTGATTAGATTTGAGCTGTTTAGCTTGGCTGAGTTGGGGTTGATCGGCTCGATTAGTTTTTGGTTGATTGGTCTTGTCGGTTTTAAGTCGGTTGGTCTGGTCGGATTTATGTCGATTGGCTTAGCCAAAATTAGGTTGGTTGAACCGATAAATTCGAGTTGGTTGGTCGGATTTGATAATTTGGGGTGGTTGGTCACACCGTGTTAGGTTCGGATTGGTTAATAACTGGATTGAGTTGGTTTTTTCTTTGTTGTAAAGCTAGTGATATTACCTCTAATTGTAAATTAAATAGTATAGTATATTGTACTGTAGGGGAAAGCACTTCATACAAGGGCGTCGCCAGCTTGTGACTAGGAGGGGAGGGGCAATATTATGGAGGATAAAAAATATGAACGCGAAGAGCATGAAGCGTTACACTTCAGTCTTTGCCTCGATGACGATTGTAATAAGAACGATTCTAATATCAATGTAGAAAACTTTACAAGCCCTCGACAGCACAATAACTAAATCAAACTTTTAAACACAGTAATAATGGATGTCAAAATCTTAAAACCTTGTGAATTTATTTACTTTTTGTCATGCGATGCGGAATTTATTAATAGGTACGGAAGTCAATTGTTCGCACTTTGGTCGCTTTGCGGCTAGCTACATTTGATCTCCCCTCTTCCCCTTCTTGGCGACGCCCTTGACTTCATACAAAGTATTCGATGTAACCTGCATATAATAGTATTTTTTCTCGCAAAAATCGGCGCTTCCACGCAAAAATGTAGTTTCTTTTAGCTTAAACATGCGTTGTGCCAAAAATTACGTTTGGGAAACTTATTCTTCAATTTTGCTTTTTTAATACTTATATTAATTTTGCAGAAATTTCTTATGGTTTATGTCACAGCGCTTTAAAGAAGAAGAAAGGTTAGCAATATGGGTAACTTAGCAACACTCTAGAGTTAGAGGCTGTTGATTATTTTGTCATGTTATAGTTAACTTCATTTTTCAATGTTGTTGGTTTAATAAGAATAGAAAATGAAATTTAGGCGCTACAAGAAAGATAAATGATAAATATATTTTATTATTATTATTATCGACTTTTTGTTCTTTTACAAAGTTATGATAGGGCAGATAGTAAACAATTTGTAAGAGCTTTCTTTATGTAGAGCATGAAATTTTTTGAAAAAAATCGCTGGCAATGCTATTCTAACTGTTATATTTCTCGAGTTCTAGCAATTTGAAACATGAAACACGTGGCAAAATCCGCCAGTTCTACAAATAACTTATTTTTTTTTTCGTATTTTAGATCTGGGAATTGTCTCATTTCATTTACATTATCCACGTTCAGTAGCCTGTTACGATTTTGTTTTGTACTCATATTCATGATTAGTAATTTTATTTAATTCTTGATATGCTTCAATATAAACAATTAGTAGTACAAACAATTAGTTGAAGTAGTACTCACTAACAATTGACACTGATTAAAAGTTAACATCAAACTAAACATTTATATACAATTTTTTATTTATGTGGAAAATATAATTGGATACAATCCGAATAGAAAAACTTTCAAATAAACAAAATAGAGTTACTAGAAGTAACTGGCTAATCAGGCACTTTTATTAGCGACGAAGTTTCAAAATCGACCTGAATATCTCTCTTTCTATAGTGCATATTGGTAGGTTCAGCCCGCAACGGAACATAGGCAGTATGAATTGCAACAGCGTATCCCTCTCTTCGCGTTGTAGCTTGTGTCTGGCGTCAAACAGGTATGCACAATTCAGTTGAATTTACGAGGGCACAGTAGTTGGCATATTCGTTCTGAATACGTAATTTGTCCATATGTTCAGGTTACAGACATAATAGCGACTTATCAAAAAGTGCTCTAGTCCCTTTGTGAAAATCGTAGCTGCTACGCAAACGGAAAAGTAATAATTATAAGAAATAATAAAATAATAACGATTCTTAAAAGATAAAAGTAAATAAAGTCAATAATTCTGCAAAATAAATTTAAATTTTAACCGCAATGTCATGCATGCATAGGCGAACATTAAATGACTCGGATCGACAATCGAACTTGCGTGGCGCATGACTAGCGCGTTGCCACATCGCATTGCGTTCCATACGTATATTGTAACTTGCTATGTTCCGCTGCGGACTGAACCTATGTGTATATAGATATACATAGTTTTATATCATTGATATGTGCTATTTATTTATTCTTTTTATGAAGCTGCCTAAATAACTAACACGAAACTAGATTTATTAAAGGCTTCATTTTATTCAAAAACCATTTACAAAATTCACTTTTATAGAAAATACGTATACAAGTCGTACATCAGTCTTCCTAACAATATTATAACAAAATAGAGTACATAAGCAGTGGAAGAACTATATTATCTACTTGTGTAGTTTTTGCTTCAACCAATGCAACTGTTATTACAGCTACCGAAATTTTTGTTATATCATTCTGCTGTATATTGTAATACCCTAAAATAGTAGGCGATAAATATTTAATTTGAATTAAGAATTTAAAGTTGTGTTATTGTTACCAAATTGTTTATACAATTTGTTATTGTAATTGTTCTTACCAAATTTAAAAAGTAGATAAACTGTTAAAAATTGACTTAATATACACCCCACAGTTCCTTCAATAGTCTTATTTGTACCTGAAACATGTAAAAAGGTATTTAATTAAACACTTTTCAATCAGAACGTAAGCATACCTGGCCACTTATGTTTACCAAATAAATTACCAACATAACTTGCCATTGTATCACCTATTCCTACCGATAGTAATCCACTTACTAGTGGTAATATATTAAACATTGCTGAGTTGGTTACATCGCAAGGAATTGGATGTATCCATAGAGGTATTGCACACCCAATTAAAAGATATATTGGCGTCAATGCAACATTTCCTATATCTTTTTCATCACTGAATACCATAAAACCATCTTGCAAACTAGTTCCCAGAGGTGGTATGTTTAGGTTTCTTAAAAGCTATAAAGCAGTTTAAGTTTGAAATAAATCACATAAAAAATTGAAATGTATTTTTCACCTCCAGTATAATGAAAATACCAAGAGTAACACCACTAGCTAAGTATATGAAAATGCATTCAAATAACAATCCTGGCAAGAATACTAAGATGGCTAAAATGTGAAATGATTTTCTGATTACTGTTGAAGCCTTTTTAGCAACTTTAATTTGTTTTGAAACAGCATATGTTGCACAACCGCTACAAAGTACCCAATAAGCAAACATCAGTAACTAAAAATGATAAATTTAATTTTTTTATCAGATGTTATTTTTCGATAGTAATACCGTATTAATATCTTTTGTAAGAAGTCCAAAAATCCATAATACAGGACTCTGTTTCAGTAATAAATGCAATGGCAGTAATAAAATAAATATAATTATTATCACAGACATGGTATAAAACGCAAAGACTTTTTGTAATGATTCATATTTTTGTGCTAGGTAGCATATCAATGCAACAGATAATAGTCCCACCTGTAAGTTAAATTATGATTATTTTCTTCTAATTTTGTTTGTAATTGTTCAATGCCTTTTTAACATGTTGACTGCCGCAGTTTATTAGCACAATATCTTAGCTTAATCAAATTAGGCGTAATAGTTACTTGTTTATAACATTATTCTGCGTGACATGTACATGTGAGATATCAGGCAGAACGTGCAGTAGATCAGAAAAACATACGTGCAACCAATTACGAGATAATTCATAGATTGTAAGCATATTTAAAGTTGAACGAATTTTATGTATGTTGCGCAATATAAGTTGCACGCGTTCGCTAACATTTAAAAAAGTATTGCCTGGGAGCTATCATATATAAACTCATAAGTAGTTAACGGATGTTTGAAATAAGCGTTCAATTTTCTAGGCTTAAAGGCTTACATGTTAATTAAAACTTGAAAGATGTGTACACATGTTTTTAAACAAATTATACATGTAAACGACAGGGTTATTCACGACACTCTGGTTCATTAGAACTTTTCCATGTTCCTGATATCCTACAATTCTAAAAACTTGTAGGTTATGTATACAATTTACTCGTAATAAACTAGGGGTCTGCGGTGCACCGAAAATTCGGTACCGGTACGGTACAGAACGATGTACCGTCAGCGGTTCGGTACAGACAACAAACAAACAAACAACAAAATCTTTCAGTCCAAAGGATTTGTTATTCCTAGAATTCACTTTAAAATATTTAGATGCCTCGGTATTGTTAAAGTCGAAGATTATATATAAACAGGCGCGGACTTGACTGCTAGTTCATAGACTTGTGCCGTGTATTAGCATACATACCTTTAAAAAGAATAAATACATATCTGATGTAAATTGCAGCGTACACACCTAGATACACTTTATAAATGAACTTATTTTATAAGCCATGTTTGAAGCAATACAAGAAAAAACTGAAAACACTATTTCTTAAGAAAATAAGAGGAGTAAAATCAAACTTATAGATAAAAGACCACACCAACCAGCAAAAAAAAATTATTCCAAACAATGCATTTGAACATTCATATATGTAATATCATTAGTACCTTGTATCGTACCGAGAACCGCGGTACAGAATTATTTACCGTACCGAACTTCACTTTTTGGTACCGCAGAACCCTATAATAAACGCAAAATAAATGATCAGTGCAATATTAACGGTAATGTAGTTACAATTGTGAAAGATCTCGGTGTTCTTGTTGACAATAAATTAATTTTTACATACCACATTAAGAATTTAAGTCAAAGTTATCGTAAAGCATTTATAATGCATTCTGCTGCCTACTTCAGGGGTGTTACTTGTTTTAAGGTGCTGCATTATTCATTTGTAGAAAGCATTGTGCACTATGCATCCGTGGTCTGGTGCCGAAGATATTCAATATACAGCGTGGGGCACCGCACATTCGCCTCGGTTGATATACAAAAAACGGTAACACATATTTAAAATCTTTTTGCTGGGGCATGTGTAGGAGCACGTTCTAAAATTATTTTTAAATATAGAGGATGTCCCAAAAGAAAGCTACACATCAAAGTTGTCAAAATTTAAATGGGGCACCATGTATATTAGTACATATTTCGATGACGCAGACTAAACAACGGCAAGTTACTGTTATATTCTCTATACCTAGGTTCAACAGTTTCTGAGATATTTAACGCTTTTTGAAAATGTAGATCGATATTTAGAATGAGTATCTGTCGCACGTATTTAAGTTACGTGTTTCAACTTGTATAATTTCATTAGCATTTGTACTATTTGTATGTAAATCATCCTAAGGATGAATAAAGTTTATTTTATTATTATTATAGCACAACCATTACATCTAATGCTAAAATAAAGATGTTTTCTAGAAATTATACAGCGGGTTAAAATCTTACCTCTAATTGTGGGTACCATTAATGCTCATTGTCTTTTAAATGTTATTAAGGTTTCCTATACCTATCTCTTACAGTTTCTTTGTAAAAGTCAATTTAGTGCTTTAATTGGCGATTATGTACTAAAAATTTGGTTAAATCAAGGTGACATTATGACACTAATTTCAGATATTAATTTTATCTAATTTATTCTTGAAATGAGAGTGGTGCATTAGACGTTGCTTCATATTTATTGGAAACAAAACAAAAATTAACCAATAACATGTCTTATTACATACAAATTTTCATCATAACCTTAATACAAAAGGAAACGAAGTAACTAATAATTCAAATATCACTCATTTTCAATACATCAATAAATTCTTGGTTGAAATGTTTTGATATTGTCAGGTGTTATTTGTGGTACATATGTTGTATACAACATTTTTCATATATCTCCGCAACAAAAAATCTGCAGTTGTTAGTTCTGGGCATCTTGCATGTCAGTTCTGTGAATTACCACGTCCTACCTTATATTACCTATTAGAGTATTGTCTATTTAATTAATCCCGAAAAAACACCATATCGGCATCTTTTGTCGGATTTGCAGAGGTATGTTTTCCAAAAGTTCGAATAAAACTTCTGTAATAAATAAACATGGCATGTTTGTACCACATACGTAACGGCAGATATTTCTAGCGTTATCGGGTTTGCGATTGGCCAACTAGCCATATGTATGCTAGCAACCTTGAACTGCCAATTAGTATGCAGTCGTATCGTGCGTAAATATTCCACGGCCGGTGAGATCGCTTCCAATAAATATGAAGCAACGTTCAAAGCACCACTGCCTACTTTTCAAGAATAAATTAAACAAAATTAATATCTGAAATTAGCGTCATCATGTCAAAGCTACCTTCATTTAACCAAATTTTTAGTACATAATCACCAATTAAAACACTAAATTGACTTTTACAAAGAAACTGTAAGAGATAGGTATAGGAAACCTGGATAACATTTAAAAGAGAAATAAAATTAAAATCGAATCAAGATGTTAGATACAGGGTGTTCCATTTAAAATAAGCAAGTTATTGAGCATTAATGGTACCCACAATTAGAAGTAAGATTTTAACCACCTATATAATTTTTAGAAAACATCTTTATTTTAGCATTAGATGTAATAGTTGTGCTAATGAAATAATACAAGTTGAAACACGTAATTTAAATACGTACGTCAGATACTATACTATAATATCGATCTACATTTTCAAAAAGTGAACAGGCTGTTGCGAAACTCGGTTCAACAGAACCAGAGCTATAAGCGTTCCTTCAATAAAAAGTTTCCCCTCCACCTCTCCCCTTATTTGACAAAATACAAAAAAGTTGTGCGATGTAAGATATGCAAAATTTTCAGTAGATTCCAATTTTCATATTTATAATAGATTTTAAGTTAGCAAACTTTGCGTAAAATAAGAATTAAAATTTTTGGTGATGTGACGCCCTCTAGCGGTCATCCTACGCTTTTCTAATGAATTCCCAGATGTTTTTCGGAGTCACTTTAGTTAATATTTTTTTCCCAAAGCTGTACTGTACACCGTTCCTGAGATATGGCCGAGCGACATTCTTAGTTGGCCACTCGCTACAATCATTATATCAAATAATAGGAAGTGCATGTTGCTGTAAATGAATGTTTAGCACATAATCTCCATACTGTACCACTGTGACAGTAAAAAAATAAAGCTCGCAGAGCTCTGCGCTTGCACTGAAGGAAAAATTATAAAGAAATTGAAGGATTGTAGATGGAGAAAAATTTCAGCTTCAATGATTCTGTCTAAGTACCTTTCAAATTTTAGCCACTTGAAAAAATGATAAAAAATATGTAGGTACATTAAAATTGACTGTGTCAGACAGGCTTTAGTACATTGTCAAATGTCAATGAAACATTAATAAATGTCAAATGTCAATAAAACTCTATAGGAAAGACATATTTACAGTAGCCAATTGTTTGTGTCTGAAATTCCATGCTGCTAACTGTACATAGCTTTCGTAAAAAGGTTTTTTTTTTATTATGGACAATGACATGCCATTTTAATAAAATAATCAAAATAAATAAACAACAGTTGTTTACAATGTCACATGCGCATTAAAAATTTAAAAAAATGTTCAGTTAGGACCCTGGAATTCCAGACACAAATAATTAGCTACTGTAAGTATGCCTTTCATACAGTATTGGCATTAGACATTTAATTAATGTTTGAATAACATGATGGTCTTTAGGGGTGCTTCCGGGCACCTTCATGTGAGTCTAGTCTAGTATAGAATACATAAAAAACACTAGGTGCGTTACCACATGCTCCAAAGAGCTCCAGGTTCTGGTGGTAGACGTGTTACCCATGTAGGTGAACATCTCGCTTTAATTAACCATATGAGAGAACATCCTTTCCAGACAGTTGTTGCAGATTGTCCGTTAGTGTGTGGGTATGCATAACTTCTGAAAGATTGGGGATTTGCCATCAAATTGAAGTACGATTACCGGAGGTTGTATATAGAAATTTATTGGAAAATGTAATGCTACCTTCGGTCTTGGAAAGATTTTCAGATAGTGAGATTTCAAAATGATATTTCATCATTTCATATCGCCCGAATCGTTAGGGCATGGTTGGCTACCCAAAAAATTCAAGTTTAGTGGTGGCCTGCGAGGACACACAGAATGTTTGGAGATATATCACCAAAAATCTATATAGAAATAATTTTAGATCAATGAATAATAATAAGTTTTGGCAAGCTGTTCAAGGTGGTACAGAAAATGATGACGCAAGAAGCTTCATTCAAACAATGAATATTAAATCATACATAATCTGAAGCTGAAAATGACTGTAAAATACCTGTTTAGAACAGTAAATATTTTGAAAAAACAGCTATCCTAGTTGTCTAGAATTTTGTGCTCCAAACTGTCCTTTTGCCAAATATCAAAATTTCAGTGTCGCATCTCTTTTGCAAGCTTTTCCATAATTTACCTTGCAGATGGTTTTAAACAGTAAGTAAAGTTTACGATATGAACAAACTTATAGTTAAAGTAAACAAAATACTAAGGCCCGGTTTTTCAATCGGCAGTTAATTGTTTCTGTTAACTGGCTGGTTAGTTAAGCTTAAGTTCAAGTTAAATTGCTAGCTTGGTTTATATGTACTTTGACTTGCAGTTGGTTTAAACTGTGAGATCAATAAACACTTTAGCTAGCAGTTTGGGTTTACCTGTCAGTTAAAATTTGTTAACCAGCAATTGAAAAACTGAGCCTAAATATCATTTATGAGTTTACTTTTAAGCTTTTAAGTAGCAGTCAGCATGTTAAATTGCAATAACATAATACGAATGTTAAATTCAAAAAAAATATATAAGGTTACCTGTATGACAAGAGTTGATATTTGTAAGTCTGTTTTCAACGGATAATGAGCAGCATTATATAAATTAATAAAAGTGGAGTACAAAAAAATAGTAAAACCTTGAGCACAGAAGAGAGCTTCGCCTAATGTAAAGGACCAGGGAAATTTTCTCAAAGTTAAAATATAAATTTTATAGAAACCAATGCTAGATAAAATCCCACTGTAGCAACATAGGAATGTACCTACAAAAAAAGAATTATCTTGATTCCAATTGTCATTTTAAAGATAATATAGACTTACCATAATTAAATACGTGAAATGTACAACTCACAGCGACAGTGGGAAAGATAAAATACCTTTTGTTTAATTTTACATTGTTATGTTGTGTATAAAAAATAATAAATAAAATTGTTGTATAAGTAATTCCTAAAGTAAACAAAAAACAGCAATGGTATAATGCAGAGGACTCATTAGGATACTTTATAAAACTAATTATTACTGCAATTGGCAACAGAAGTCCTAACCATAATCCATTTTCTGCACTTGGTCTAAAAACAAAGATTCACAAATAACTTTATTAATGCTCTTTAATATTTTGTAATTTTAAGATTTACCTTACTTTTATTAACTCTTCTTGACTTTTACTAGAGATCTTCATTCATTAATTATCAGGAAACTTCGAAAAAAAAATGATCTAATACGTATAATGAACTTTATTCTTGATTACGTATAATTTTGAGTTATATACTACATTTTTATAGTAAAGAACATTCATAAATAGTTGATTTGACACATTGAACTTGACATCCGGGAAAAATTGGTAGTGCAAATCGTGCAAATCAGAAAACCCATAATAAAACTGAACGTCAAAATCAGTCAAAGTATAAATAAAATTCCCTATATAAACATACGAACATAACCTTTTTAGAAATCAGAATTTTTATTTTGCAGAGGATTCATAGATTTATGCAAATTGTATTTAAATATTACCAAGATATTATTATGATCAATATAAATAGAACTTGGAAAAACTGTTCAAGTATGGGATAATTGAAATTTAAAAGATTGTTAACAATCAAGCTTAATGTTTAACCTATTTATAATGAATGACTTCAAGAACTCCAGATTTAGGAGTTACATAGGTACTCCAGGAGAACTAGAGGTAATATAAAGTAACCATAAAAAAGGCTTAATAATAAGAAAACTCATTCATTTTAGGATATTCCATTAGGTGATTTTAAACGAGCAAAATTATTAGATGGTAAGATGATGGTTTTGTTATATTTGGATAAAATGCATATGGTTTAATTTTAGGAGAGATACTAATCGCAGAAACAGAAAATGTTATTTTATATACTTCACTTGGTGAACCGAGAACTTATAGAAAAGGTGTATTAACTGTAACAAATTTTAAATTGTCATTTATTCCAAATGATGAAGATGAGGAATATCTTGGAATTCAACAACATTATATGCTTAAACCATATGAAATATGTCTTTCATCGGTAGATGCAGTATATCATATAAGTGAGAAAACGAGAAAGAAATTAAATTTAGGGCAAAGTATATCACATAAAATAAAAGAATTACAAATAGTGTGTAAGGTACAATTTTCAAGTAATTTTATAATGAGATATAAAACTAAAGTTTCTTACTTCAGAATATGAGAATACTTCATTTTAGTTTTTATCGAGCAAATAAAGATAAAGTAAAAACAATTATAAATGCCATTTTGCATCATGCTGCTCCAAAGCGCTTGTCTTTATTGTTTGCCTACGATTACAAGTAAGATTTCTGGCGACTTCATTTATTTTTGTTTTTACAATTTTTTCGTATTTTAGGGAAAGATTAAATTCACCAAATCAATATTTAAAAGATATACAATGGTTTGAAAAAGCGAACGATTGGTTAAAAGAACTAGATCGAACAAAAACAAATAAACTCAAGTGGAGAGTGTGCAAAGTGAATGAATACTTTCAAGTGTCAGTAAATCTTCCTCAAGTTTTTATTGTGCCAGCTTCTGTAGAGGATCACATACTCTGTAAGGCAGCAGAACATTTTCAGTCACATTGTTCACCTGTTTGGGTACGTAACAACATTTATATGAATTAATTTTAAAATCTAAAAGTATTTGCTTTATTGTTTCAATATGAAGGTTTGGGGTACACCACATAATACTGCTCTTATTCGAATGGCTGATCTAGATCCAAACATTCAAGAGAGGACCCAAGAAAATATAATGTTGGAACATATACGACGAAGTCATGACAGCCTACACAGACCATATATTTTAGATTTAGCAAAGGATTTTCCTACATCAAAGGAACTCCAAACTAGTTTTGTTAAACTTAGAGAATTATGCAATCCAAGTAGTAGCCGATTATTCAAGCAACAAGACAATAAGTTTTATAGCCTACTGGAAAGTACAAAGTGGTTGCAGTATGTTTCAGTATGTTTACAACATGCTGTGATTGGAGCCCGACAGCTTACATGGGAGAATAGTACTGTAGTTTTACAAGAGGGTAATTGTATTTTATTTTATGATTGATTAAGATGACAGTTTTCACTTCTCACTTTTAAAAACATATCTAAATTTGTGAATGTAACAGAAAGATTCCAACTGCTTGTATTTTTGGTTCTTCAAAATTGCAATTGAATTAAAAAAAATGAGAAGTATCAAATTAGTATTTATTATTTTATGAATTATCTATTATTTCTAGGATCTTAATCCAACACGTAATACTTGTATGTTTTGCAGAGTGTAATGCAAACTAATAGTTACGATCCACAGCTTAATTATTACTGATGAATTATTGTTCCAAATAAAATGTTATTAATTGTGCATTGTTTGTAATAATAATTAATAAATGTCACGTGGTTTCTATTGACTTGATATACATATTTTGAATTAAATACATAATATTATATTATTATATACCTACTAAACCCAGTTCAGTTATTTGTCCGTAACTATGTAATGTAATTTTATTTCAGGTAGTGGAAGAGATATGAATTGTGTTATATCAAGCCTTATTCAGTTGATTTTGGATCCACATTGGCGTTCGATACGCGGTTTCCAATCACTGATTCAGAAAGAGTGGGTAGTTCTAAGTCATCAATTTACGAAGAGATCGGCCCTCCTCGATAATGATAGTAATGAACCTGCGCCATATTTTCTACTATTTCTTGATTGCACCTGGCAGCTATTACAACAATACCCAACCGCATTTCAATTTTCGGAAACATATTTGACTACATTATGGGATACAATTCATATAACTATCTTTGAAACTTTTTTGTTTAATTCTGATCACGAGAGACAGAAAGCCAAACGGGTAAAGTATTTATTGTATTATTATTTATTAGTCTGGGTTTCAGATTTAAATAAAAAAAAACATTTTATATTGTTAGCAAAGAATTTTTATTATAATTTACTTCAATTTATTCGGCTTTTATTTTGCATTGTTTATTTTTTACTTTTATTTCTTCCCTTTAAAATTACACAAATTAGTGATAGAAAAAAATACATGTAACATTCTTGGTCGAATTTTGACACAAAACAGTAGCTTTATAGCCGAGTCTATATGTATTTGGGAAACTATTTGAATTAATTTTTGAAAATTTGTATGATTTTCTGAAAATCTAGTTTTAGGTAAAATATTTTCAGCGTTCTACGACTTCCGGTTATAACAGAAATAAATTCAAACTTCGTTCCTTTACATTGAACAATCACAATTTATTATTGTGATTGTTGACTGTATTATTTATTATTTAATTTTTAGAATGTCCGCAACATTGAATCATGTACCTAAAGTGCTCCATTTTTAAATTAATTTTTTTTTTTTCAAAATATTTGGCAGATGCAGTTGTCGACAAAAAATTATCTTTTAAAATCGAAGCGACTCGGTCCAAACATTTTCAGGATTTGCGCATTTGATCTACAGATTTTCAAATTTGTAAAAATGTTGAAACCAATTTATATATATATACGGAGCTTAGTAAACAGCGTCGAATTTCATTATCTAAAAATTTGATACCCTACTTTTTTAAATGACAACTTTTCTTTTTCTTTTTTGGTCGAAACTTGAAAAACTGATAATATTAAGTTACTTCTATAGTATACACGTATATTGTTAAAATGCAGAAGTTTTTTATTAAATCATTCCATCACAATCTAATTACATAACTTTAATAGTCGAATGTAGGCTTTCACGGCCACTGTTCCATAAAGATGTATCTTTCGGGTGTTGCCGTCGTTGTTGTGACGCTTCACTGATTATACTGTCAGCTTCTTCAGCAGTTCTCTAAAGACATTTGGAACTATAGTATCGTTATATACACCTGAAGCGATTTAGTTTTACAGAAATATTATTTGAAATGACATATCTGCAACATTATCACAATAAAGTATTAAGATCTATTACAAATGCTCGCTTTTGAGTACTTATTATGCAACAAATAAAATATTTTTTTCTCGCAGGATACCAAATCCGCCTCGTTTTTGAGTGCTTGGGATTACTCGAAGCAATTTCCAGAAAGCGATATTAATTTATTTTGTAATCCTCTATATGATGACAGCTTTAACGAACGTCTTTATCCTAAACATACAGTTCCATTCTTGGAGGTGTGGCGCCAATGTTACCTCCGTTGGTTGTCTGGCGTAGAAATTGTAAATGGCGGACAACCTCAGATCGATCTTAGTTGCAGAGTATTGACGATGGAAATAACAGCCATAAGACAGATGCTCCTAGTGAGTGGCGTCGATACTCGTCCCAAGTACAATCAAGCCAAAGAAGACATTCTACACCTAATGCAGAAAGTCAACTCTTTCTTTCCGTTCAGCCGTAATGACGGACAGGGACAGGGTTTCCTACCAGGCAACGATTTGTTGTCGATCGATGCCCAGGACTCCCAATCTTTACTTAATCTTACTAACGAATAGTATTTGTATTACTTTACATATTGTTGTTATTTTTATTATTTAAATTAATTTTCCGTTATGTTTATAAACAAGAGTGCAATTTGCGCAGAAGTGTTATGCAGTAACGCAAATTTTACAAAATAACAAGTATTAAAAACGCCATAAAAATGCGAATCACTTCAGCGTTACACTTTTCGCGTACACTGTATTCCCCCTTTGATTTTAATATATTGAGATTATCGCTTTAAACTTGTAACTAAAAATTGTATTAATCAAAAAAGTGGTGAGAAAAATTAACAGAAATACGTACTGAAAATAAGTATATTTTTTTATTACAACTTTTTTATTGTCGGTCTAAGAAAAATCTTTCAGTTTTCTAATACAAATTATTTTCATTTCAATGTTTCAATAAATTTCACGTTTTGAGATTTAGCATTTAGATTATTAAGATAAAGTCATGGTATTATTTTTCTTTTGTTACATTGTAAGTTACATCCAAAGTGACCTTTTTTTCTTTTATTTTTCTTTCGTTTTTCTGTTTATATCTTATTGTTTTTGTTTTAAATGAAACCAAAAAGTTTATTTTATTTATGCTTTATTTATATAACTAATAGTAAAATAAATAAATTGTACTAAATACATTTTTGTGTATTTATTTACTTACAAATTGTGTTTATACTATTATTTGTTTTAGATTTCATCAGTACATACAGATTTGACTGGGAATTAGCTGTTTGTTTAGGCAAAATGTTTGATGATATAATCTTAATATGCATATGCTCGATTATCTATACAACAAAGCAATGCCTTTTTTTTTCTTGTAAACTGTAGATGAATAAGTATCCTCTCTAGTCTATAAAAAAAATACAAAAGTCATAATTCAAGCAATTTTAATTTCGTTTGGTACCTACTAATAGCTGGGGGAACTCGTGTTGCACCGACACTGCCCTAGAGTAGCGTCATATGACGTAACCACTGATTCTGCCCTCGCTCAGAGCTAGTGCAATACGTGTAATATAGGTATGTCGATAAAACTGGCGCGAGTGTTCCAATGCTTTGTTGGGATGAACTGCTCATCGCAAAAAAATGAAAATCTATAAAAGTAAATAGTAATACGTATGAAGTAAAAGTAGATGAAGAATTACACCAGAAACTATTACGTACAATGATTGTTTAATTATTATTCATTTCTGAAAATGGTCTTTTAGTGGACAAGATATTTTGTATAAAATACACAAAAACGTATTTCATAGATGATGATTATGAACAATTCGTATCATTATCTGTATTTCAGAATATCATAAAGTAGTGTTTCAAAATTTAACTGTATTTATATACCCACTTGCCCATTGTATGCTTATCGAAAGTACAATAAACTGAATAACTTGTAATAACTTCAGATTGCACTACAAGTGGCCCCGTCAATTTTGAGAGGTCCAGTTTTTCGCACTCAAGGTCAAATGTAGTGACGCTCACATGTCGTCACTTCTACGTAAGCAGCACGAAATTTACCAGTGGAACACGTAACATTTTTGCTTGCAGCGAGTGCTAAGACCAGTGGAACAGCCAACACCGAGTTAGTGCACTTTTAGTGCGCTCTAAATGTCCGAGTGGAAAACGCTATAACTTACAAATTTTCAACTTTTCTTTATCTGTCTAACTGTGAATATTTGAATAGTTCTTGTAAGAACAAAATGTACAGGAGCGATCTACTGTATTGTGCATAACATTTACACAAATATAACTGTTTTAAACAGAATATTATATTTTAAATATTTACCATGAAAATAACTATCTTATTTGAACTCATAGGTATATAGAATTAAATTAAAACCACATAGGTAGAGTTTGAGGCATATACTTAAAAAATGTCGCATTTGGGTACGTTTCGGAAACGGTGTATTTGGATGAAACTAGAAAACGTAATAGCGAGTATGCCGGATCTATAATACGATGGTGATAGAATTAAATGTGTAAGGTGCGACAACTATTTGACGTATATCAGCAGGTAGAAGTGTGAATGCCACCTAAAAAGTATAAAACACTGTTCTGCAATCCGCGGCAAACGATACACAGCGAACAATTAACATTTCATATAGTTGTTTGTTTTATTCTGTGTTCACTTTACTAGACCAAGAATGTTCTGGAGAAAGTATTCTGATTATCCATTAGCAAGATGGACCTCGATAAGAAACGTTATGGCATCTCATGTCATTATCTTGCATCTTCATTCAACATAAATGATGCGAGTACGTAAAAGTTACTGAAGGTTCGCCTTGATACGGTCGCTCCATCGGTCCTACATACTCTCTCTAGGGCTGAGCAAAGCTCCTAAGCCCTTTCATCTACAATTGAGACAGCCCATGCTGGCTGCGAGTTTTTTAGGTGCAGGCATAGCGCACCTTCTTTATGGTAGCGAGTTAGAAATGAGTCCTGGTTATGTTGGATGAGAACATCTTGCGCTCTTCTGACAGTTGTACGAGGAGGGGGTCTGTCTGGATCCAGGCCGGCGACCTCGGCGACGATCGGGTTGAAGGACTTGCCCATTCTACTTAGGGTGCTGGTCGTCAGCTTTATTGCATGTTGATGCAGCGATGGCATCTGCAGGTCCCTTCGCAAGTCTGTGTTTCTTACGAACCACGGGGCACTCACAATCATCCTCATGTGTCTTAGTCACATACGACGAAGTTATTAGGGCACCATAGGTTAGAACGGGACTAAGGAAGATACAGTATATAAGAAGTTTCAGCCTCAAGGGAAGCAGGCTTTTAGTGCAGAGAAATGGATAGACAATTGACCTGCCGGCACCGAAGCGATCATCAATGACAATGCTGACGTGTTGACGAAGAGGCTGTCAAGGGTCATTCCAAGGTAGTTAACAGATGTACACCAAGAGAGGCGATAGTCGCCAATGAACAGGTGGTCATAGGCAGGACGAAGGCGTCTGGTAAAGCGGATAGCCTGGTACTTCGCCTCGTTGATCTTTAAACGCCACCTAGTGGACCAGCGTAACATTGAGACCAGGCCCTCCTGGGGACGACGACATACCAGAGCCTCGCTACTGGACGACGTAAAGTGGCTGTGTCATCAGCATAAATTGCTAAATGAACTCCTTGGATCATGGGAAGATCGTGGATGAAAATGAGAAAAAGCGTCGGTCCAAGAACCGAGCCCTGGCGAACACCCGCGGGAGCAACACTTGGTGCCGATATGGCGTCCTCGACCCTGACAGCAAATTGCCTGCCCTGAAGATACGATCACAAAATCTTAACGACCTCTGGGTTCAGACCGGCCAGTACCATCTTATAAACAAGATCTCGGTGCCACACAGTATCAAAAGCTCGCGCAAAATCGAGAAACACCGCACCCATCGTCTCTCGTGTCTCCATGGAATTACGGACCGCCTCCGTCACTCTAAAGTGCTGATAGTCCTTAGACAGTCCTTCGTGAAAGCCAAATTGCTCAATTTGGATGATATCATGTACCAGCAGTTCTTCATGGAGGCGATTAAGTATGACAGATTCGGCAATTTTAGAGAGATTTGACAGGAGAGAGATGGGGCGGTAACTCTGAGTAGAGCTCGAATCCTGACCCCTTTTAGGGATAGCTACTATCGTGGCCTGCTTCCAAATCTCAGGAAAATAGCCGAAGGTGAGTATGGCATTAATTATAAGAACAATTTTTTCCAGAACAGAGTCTGGAAGTTTCTTGATGGCGGTATTTGTGATGATATCTGGGCCTGGAGCCTTGCCAGGTTTTCGAGACTTAATAAAGTTCTTGATTGATACGGCCGCTCAGCCCGTCCACGTTGTTCTCCGCACTGCACAGAAGCTTGCTCCTCTTTGCCGAGTCTATTCATGACGTTATAAATTTTCACGTATCGATCGTGCTGGGATTATTTCTTGTTAATTTAAAGTGTAACTTGTCTTCAATGTAGTACTAATAAAAATACAGTGCAAAAAAGCGGCCACGTATACGAACTAGTGCTGCGGAAAGCGCTAAATGTAATCAATCGTTTAACCGATTTTTCCCAGACAGGTTCATTAATATCAATTAACCGGTTTTGAGATTATAAAATCAATAAATTAACATTAAATATTAAAATATAATATAAAACGAGCATAAAGCTCGAGCAATATTCGATACAAGCCGTATTCGTATTTATATATCGCTTGCAGCGGCTTTCGTACTTATTCGTCTTATTTCTCGGAAATATAAACTAGTGGCAATAAATCCCTCTAGGTAAATATGTAAATGAGGAAGGTACCGACTTGTGACAACGCTCCCTCAAGCCACTCCCATTAGGTAGAAAGATTTGATTTCGGGTCGCTGGGGGGATACATTACTTCTGTTAGTGACTGTACATCTCGCTTTAATAACTGCGACTAATGTTTAAAACTTTAAATCTACATGCGGATGTGTATGTGTGTTGATATTTCAGTTACAATATCATGCTTGAGCACTGGGGATCTGAGGATAGGGTATTCAACGTGTGAATGCAGTTAAATGATTTAAATGCATTAGAAGAAAAATGCATAAAAAGATACAATATATTCATTTGTTCAAACGAACAATACTGATTGAAAGCTTTTTAGCCCACCCTCTACTTCTTACTCTAATAAAATACCAAACCACTATAATGTGGCTCGGCCGATCATTATGACCGGGTGTCTTTTTTAATATATTGTCAGCTTATACTAAAAACAATTGCCTAATAATAATTGTATTTTAAGTGGTTGACGGTGAATACCGAGATAGTTGTTAACTTTTAATCACAGCAATATGTAAATATATTGAATTCATACCTTTTTATTGAAGTGGTATAGTATTTATTCTGTGTAGAATTGGTTGCATACTTTTAATTCAGCAGTACTTGCATTCGGAAATTACTGTACATAGATGACGCTAATGCACGTAATCGAGATGGTAATCAAATTAAAAAAATGTGGAGTAATATTATTAACCATTTTTAAAAGAAAGTAGATTTGGGAAAAATGTCCTGAATAATATTAAAGTTGCGCAGATATTAATAAGAGAGGTATAGATAACTATAATGTTATCGAAAAGAAAAAAAAGAACGTTTCGGTTTAACGTTGATAACAAGCATAATAAAAACACAATGAACCTGATCTGTGATTGGTTCATTCGCCTTGCGTGAATGAAATATTTCTTACTTCTCGCGGTTCTGTCAAGCTTTTCGTTATCCCCGTTATCCCTGATCCCTAGTAGCTGTTTTTTTTACATTCTAGTCAGAGGCGAGTTTACAGTGGGACAGCTAGTTGAATTTGCCAATTCTCTCAAATCAAAACATTGAACATCTGTTAAGTGTATGTGAGTGAGTGTGATTTCTTGTAGTAATCGTCAAAATGCTTCGTACTGTGCGATCGACTCTTAATAAAATACAGAAATGTAATTTTTCTGCACAGCAATTACCAGCGCCAGATGTACAACCTAAAATTCTGTATTCTGGGGTAAGATTTTCTATTTGAATAGTTTGAAAATCATTGCCACAAATAAGTAACAAGATCTTTTCCTAGTTTAGTATTTATTTTTGTTGTTGTTTGTTGTTTTTCTAAATATCTGTTTGTGATATTTAAAAAAGCACTTAGGTATGTATGTATGTTTAATGTAGCAAGATTTGTCTTCGTTGTAAATGCGAAATAGGCTAAAAATAGACGAAATATCTGAGACAGTATACATACTAATAATATTATAGCATGTATGTATTTATAATGTAATACCGATTCCTATAACGACAAACAAATAAGAATGCTGACAGTTTAATTGCTAACTAATAGAAGTTACATGATTGTATATCATGCACGCATTTGCACGTAACAACAGTAACTAAATTCAGCAAGTTTCTAGGCAGTCAAGAAATACATGCTGTTAGCACGATAAATCTCTATTCAGTTTCAGTTGTAATTTAGTTTAACTTATTAGCGAAATACATTTAAACGTTTCAGTAAACTATCATTTGTAATCAAACTAATATGAGCTAAGTATTTATTGTAGCTTAGTTGAACTAAGTTTTCGTGTACCTACGCAAATTTCGTTAAAATATTTAGTGAATGGTTCAAAATATTTGAATCCGTACATTTTTCTAAACATTCACATAGATTTTAACCAATCACAAAAGAACCTAGCTTTAGCACGAAAAATAAATGCAAAGTGAAGTTTAATCGCACACGTTTGTGAGCTTAATGAATGATAAAAATGTCGATTCCAATCCGGCCACGTTCCATTTCAGTCAACAATTCTTATAAAAGTTCTCATATCTCTGTTTACATCGTAGTGGTTTAGCTGATAACAACTGAAGCAGTAACTAAAAGGAGCATTAAACTTACGATGTAGAAGATTCTTTATATTATTAGATATAACTTAAAAAATGTTTTTTTTCTTATTCAGGATGAATTTTTAGTTTCTATCCAGTTAATGCATTAAAGTTTGTATTAAATTGTGAAATCTGAATTGTTATAGGTGCATATGGACCAAATTTACCAAAAATTTTCCACAATTATTTGACTTGGTTTGGATGAAACTGTTCAAGCGTGTAATAACGTTTCTTCTTGTTTTTTTATTAGCCGTAAACAGCGTACATTACCCAAGAAATTTTCTTGATCCTTCGGATATATCATATTTTTAAACGCTAATTGACTATGAAAACGTCGAAAAATGTCACAATATAAAAACTAAAAAATGCCTATAATAGGCACTCATGGTATATCTATTGTTGGAAATCGTCTTGCGAACGAATGCAATAAAAATAGATCAAGCATTAGAAGCGGGCCATGTAGTTTCGACCTCTACGGTCTCGTCAGCGCAACTTCGAATGCAAGATCTAATTTAATCGCTAATCACTAATTGACCAAATAAAACACTCATTTATACTATTATAGTTGTAATTTTTAGTTTTCGGTAACTTGTTTCCTTTTTAACTTCTTCAGAAAAATCTTAACATTTCCAAAAATTATCATAAATATCATTGTCAAAAATATAATTCAGAAGAATAAAAATATTGTAAGGGCTTTCGGATTTTGACCTCGTGATTGCAGGTGTGTTATGCAACAGGGAACCAGCCATCACTAAAAACATATAAAGTTGGTTTCCTGTTGCATAACACCATTCAAATAAAATAAATTAAAAGTATAAAAAATACAAATCTATACTAAACTTCTTCGGAACTAAAAAGTGGTTGGAACATGTCACCGTTATTAACAGTGGTGTCCCGACAAGCTATAAAATGTCCCTACAAACATAGGGTGCATTCCGAAATCTGCTGAAATAGCTGTTACTGCTTTACTGAGATCGAATAACAGAGATCGTTCCGTAATAGTTCAGTAAAGTAATTGAGCATATGCCGTCACGCAATTTTAGAACAATTTTAGCCATTCACCAGTTCGGTTGGGGTGCATTCCGAAATCTGCTGAGAGTATTGACAGTACTGAATTAGCGTTCCGTAATCAGTTTATGCATGCTGAGGAAACTATACAAAGCGCCATGTCAGTAAAGAGTGACGTCACAAGTTACTGCTGAAACTGCTGTTGGTTATGAGGTGAAGTTAAGGTCATATTAAACGGGCTGGCAACTATTTGAAAGAAAACATCCTATTATCTAATTAGATTCTTCACATTTTGATATTGGTTGAACTGGGTGTGCCATGTGTAATGTGGTGTACCATGTGTAATGTGTACGCCGTGTATTGTAGTAGAGTTTATATGCTGTCAAGCACTGATACATCGACCCAACTATAGTGAATGGCTGAAATCGTTCCGAAATTGCGTGACGGCATATGCTCAATTACCTTACTGAATTATTACGGAACGATCTCTGCTCTGCGATCTCAGTAAAGCAGTAACAGCTATTTCAGCAGATTTCGGAATGCACCCTTGATGTATCAGCTTGACAGCATATAAACAACTACAATACACAGTCAACAGCGTACACATTACACGTGACACACCCAGTTCAACCAATATCAAAATGTGAAGTATCTAATTAGATAATAGGATAATTTCTTTCAAATAGTTGCCAGCCCGTTTATATATGGCCTTGACTTCATCTCATAACCAACAGCAGTTTCGGCAGTAACTTATGACGTCACTCTTTACTGATATGGCGCTTTGTGTAGTTTCCTCAGCAGATTACGGAACGCTAATTCAGTACTGTCAGTACCTGCTTTCGGAATGCACCCTATGCATTCCGAAATCTGCTGAGAGTACTGACAGTACTGAATTAGCATTCCGTAATCAGTTTATACATGCTGAGGAAACTATACAAAGCGCCATGTCAGTAAAGAGTGGCGTTATAAGTTACTGCTGAAACTGCTGTTGGTTATGAGGGCTGGCAACTATTTAAAAGAAAACATCCTATTATCTAATTAGATTCTTCACATTTTGATATTGGTTGAACTGGGTGTGCCATGTGTAATGTGTACGCTGTTGACTGTACAGCAGTAACAGCTATTTCAGCAGATTTCGGAATGCACCCATAGTCGAGCGCACAGGCACAGTACAAGTTTTTAAAATTTGATAAAGCGCTAGTGAGCGTTAGGGCAACTAACTTTAAAGATCTGTTTTACTGTGTTTTACTGATCGACTGGTAGTGATCGGAAGCTTCAGTTGAGTGAGGGAGCACAGTGGTCCCAAACTGAAAGAAAATGTTCAAAACCGGCTACAGCCTACATTTCTTCACCGATTTCCATTTTTTTTTACATACTCTAGAGATATTTTACAGCAATCGCTCTTTGCCCGTTTTTCGATATCCTTCTCTAAAAATTAGCGACATAACCTCAAATATTGAAAAATCATATTTTGTGCTCATAATACGATGATTTTTTATAAAAAAAAAAAAAAATTAAATAATAATAATGACCGCAAAAGTTGTGCCTAGATATTTATGTATGTGTCAAAATGATTTTTTTATATTTTTTAGGTTATGTTACTTGAAAAACTAGGCTAATTTTTAGAGGATATCGAAAAACTAGTAAATACCAAAAAAAAAAGAACCCCAAATTGTAAATGTCCCCACGGGGCCTTGGGGATTTATGGGAACCCTACTACATATATCTGTGCGGTGAAGCGGATCAGTGAGCACTGGCTAATGAAGAGGAAAGGACGAAATCCCAAAATAATACCTACTACCTATCTTGATTGATTCCGTTAGCGTTTGAAGAAAGTAGTGTTGTGACTTGCTTACAACAGATACCCGATGATCAAAACAAATTTTGTGACCCGTTTTGAGAAAATGTTTAGCTAAGGCTGAGTGTGCTGAAGAACGTGTCTTTTGTTAAACACACGCTTCTAACGAATCAAACAACCAACGGTATGTTTACCGGTGGTGCTGTGTGATTCATTAATTTAAATTGACACAATTACAAAAGGAATTTTATAAATGTTTTATATCCGCAAAACCTCAACCGTAATGTTGGTTACCCACTGTTCAATAGTTGGAAACTGATTCTCTCCGTTTCATTAGTCATATACACCTGTCGCCTACTTATCTTTGTTAGAACGTCTATATATTCAACAGATGAATCTTAAACAGTAATACAATTTTTTTTTCATATTAACTTTTTTGAAGCTGATGTTTTCTTATTAACAATTGATAATTTGTTCTTTAGATTTTCATAAACAACGAATGGCACAATGCGAAATCAGGGGAAACATTTGGCACAATAAATCCAGCACTCGGCGAAGTCATTACGGAAGTTCAAAGAGGAACAAAGGCTGATATTGATATTGCCGTCGATGCCGCTAATGATGCTTTCAAATTGGGATCACCATGGAGGAGAATGGATGCTTCAGAACGTGGTAGATTGCTTTATAAATTGGCGGATTTGATGGAAAGAGATGCTACTTACTTGGCTGTAAGTATACGATTGATGATTTTATATTTGCTGTATCTAGTTTGATTATGAGTATTGCACTCGTAATTTTTAAGTTTTCTGACGTATAACAGTACAAGCCCGCGTAATTTATTTTTTTCTATAAGAATAACAAGTTATGGCCTCTTACCGTTGTATAGTAACGTTTATGTATTATGAAAACAATTTATGTCACTGACAAAAGCGTAGAAGAAAATCAAATAACTGAAGAGAATAATTACAGCACTTAATAACAGGATTTTTTTAAATAAAACAAACTGCACAGCGTGGCATCAATTAAAAAGTAACATATTTCAACGATGCCACTTATGTTAAATATGCGCAGTTATCGAGAAGCAAATAAAGACCCGCCTCTACTCGTTTCTGCCTTCCATGTGACAACTACGTGCATTGCAGTGGATCCTAGAGCCTAATTAATTTTTTTTAGTATACGGTATAAAACACGGTCCTGTTAAAAAGTTCTATGTTGTGCTACTTTTATTTTACGAATAAACTAACGTTATGAAAAGGTTTATTATCATTATTCGTCAATAATATTTTGTTTTCAAATAAATATTGCCTTTCTTTATTAGCGGCACTAGCTCGTCACAGGGTTAAAAAAAGTGAAGTACATACATTCAAATATTCAGAAACATTCTGTATCTATCATGCCATATTTAAAAAGACGCTCATCAATAGGACATTTAGATCTTTGAATTTTAAAGTAAAAATAATAATAATTGTTACACCAAATAATTTAATGTTATACTAGCATGGCTTCAAAGAAAAACGATCGTTATTTGTAGTATTGGTATTTACACAACTTTCAAATTAGTAAAATTAAACTCTATCAGATATATAACATTTTTAAATTAATTTAATGCTCTAATTGGAAGTTCGTAATACAGTTACATGTATGTATATACATTCTACTTACATACATAATACATTTACTTACATACATAGTAAATACAATAATAAATAACAAAGCAATTGAATTTCACAATATACTTCTCCAAAATTATATACGAGTATATCAGTATAAAAATCAATATTGAATATTAAAGTAAAATATTTACTAAGCAAGCACGGTTCCACACCCTAAATCGGCGTTTTTTTATATAATTTTTATCATTTCTATACACTTTAGCTTTGAATGGGACTTTCTTATATTGAGTATATAATGTTTACTTATTTTAAGTTTAATAATCCCTTCGAAATATTTTTGATAATGAACAAAGATTTTATTGTATTCGTAAGTGGTTTCTTCCTTAGTAATATCTGTAACTGTAAAATATCTATCACACATGGCCTGGTGCTACCGATTCTGCATAATTAACAACGATTTGTAAAATTGAATTTTAGTTTGTAATTGAATATAAATGCAATTACTTTCCGAAAAGTAATTGCTTCTTGCGGGTAGTTTTAAAATAATAGAATCACAAAGGCCTGGAGAAAATACTCGCTATCACATGATTTATTTTTAGTTCTGTTGTTGTAGTAGAATCGTGAATATTCTGTGAACATGTCAGCTTCGGGAAATTATTATTGCTTTTGTTATTACATATCAAGTTTTTGTCCCATTTATTATATTTTACGTTAAAAGGAAAGTGTATATAGGATTTTTTCGGAGCGGTCCAGTTGATATCCGTATTTAATTTCTTAGTAAAGTAAAATACCGTTCTATAGACGCAAAACAGTATCATAAATCGTAATAAAGTGCAACTACTCATAAGTCTGTTATCACTTTTTGTGATCGAAGAAGATAATCAAACATACCTACATGTAATTATGGGGTCAGTTGATTCTGGTTTTGCTATTTATTTTATCAGCAAATGTTCTTAGTAAAAGGTATCTAAAATGAAGTCCTCTAAAGCAGAAAAATATTTTGCTACAGACTGTTCATTTTTGTCATATTAAGAATTTTTATAACTCTTTGATATAATATGTACAGTTGTGGTCAATAAAATAGGAACACAGTATATTATCGCTTGTTTTACAAATAGAAGCTGAAAAACGATTTCTTTCACCACAAATCGATCATTAACGACCAGAACAGCTTAAATGTGGAATATTTCTCTAAAATATATTCCATGTGTACTTCAATGCTTGTAACTTTGTTCATAATTAAGTTTTTAGAGAAATATTTCACATTTAAGCTGCGACTCGCGTTACAGAGGGTTCGTACGCGATTTTCGCCTCTATTTCGTAAAGTAAAAAATTCATAACTTTGGAACCGCTGCAGATAATCAAACCAAATTTGGAATGTTGGATGAACAAATCATACTCTTTCTTTTAGTGACACAAATTTAATTCAACTTTCACCAGAAAGGAGGGGTGAATTTTTCCATGTGTACTTCAATGCTTGTAACTTCGTTCATAATTAAGTTTTTAGAGAAATATTCCACATTTAAGCTGTTCTGGTCGTTAATGATCGATTTTTGAAAGAAATTTTTCAGCAACTTTATAACGAATAATATCTCAGCAATTTTGATTGGTTTGTAAGCTATTTAAACATTTTTACTGTCAAACAAGCGATAATATACTGTGTCTCTATTTTATTGACCACAACTGTATAGTGTAACAATAGCGCGATATTATTTCATTTTTTTTTGCAGTACAAAAATAAAGCCAATATTTAAATATAAAAGTTGTTTAGCTTTATAAAACCTATAACGCAAAATTATTTTGTAGTACCTATACAGAATATTTTATTTGTCCGTAACCATCAGTAACTTTAAATTTTTAAATGGAATAGCTTATATATTATTACATTTTTCAATTGCCTGAGGCAACTTTATAACGAATAATATTCAGCAATTTTGATTGGTTTGCAAGCTATTTAAACATTTTTACATTTCCCTATCTTCAAAAATTAGTTTGGTATCTTCCATGATGACAACGTTACACCCACAATGCTCTAGAAATCACTGTATTTTTCAAAGAATTGAAATGCGAAAATTTTCATTTTTCAAATTTTTATAGGCTAGTTGAAAGCAAAATTTGATTGTCGATTAGTTTGAATAAAGCATGTATGCAGTTAAAGTTAATGGCTTTTGGAGATATAACATTTGTCCGCTATACTGACACTTTTGCTGTTTTACGTGCGTTTTATTCCTCATTTTATAAATATTATGGATTTTCAACATCGGTGATCTGAGGAGAAGTAATAGGTAACCTGTAACTTGGTCCATTTTTCTTTAACGGTACAGTTAACGGAGAAAATTATCAAGCTTTCCTAAGGAATGAATTAGAAGCTGTCTTATACACTTTTTTTTTAATATAAGGCATTTGGCACTACAGAAATATGTATTTCGTAATAAATGGATTGTCAGAGAAGGTCTAGAAAAGTAACTAGCCACCCGATCTACCCAAATCTGTATTCCTTTGGAGAGACATAAAACAGCAAGTTTACCGAACAGCCTCAACAATACGAAAGTACAACAGCAACGTATATGGCAAGCATTTCAAAGTATTGATGACCGTATGTTGCACAGGAATTCCCGATTGTTACCTGCCTATTTGTAATTTTATTTTTTTCTATATATAGCCTTTTTATGAATGATGTGATAGAATATGAATATACACAGTATCTAGGTTTTTATCATGTCATCGACACTAATATTATTTGAAGTTTGTATTTATGTGATAGTAACAATGTTTTGTTCGGTTTATCAAAGCCTACGTAATATCCATACATATTTCAGTTGATTTGATATGTATGTACGTGTATCAGTCAGTACAACATTTAAGTATGGAACAATGAAATTTCAAGTGTAATTTGGCTTTTCTACTGTATGTTCACACCTATGTATATGGTAGCATATACAGAAACGGGAAATAATTGGAAATATCTGCAAAGTCATTAACTTTAACTGCATACATGCTTGAAGCTTTTCGCATTTCAATTATTTCAAAAAGATAATGATTTGTAGAACACTCTGCGTAATGTATTAAGTCTAGATCTGCTTATTATCATCATAGAAGATGCTTCTAACATTGCGTATAGTTTGACGATGTTATATTTTTCAATTACCGAAATAGCACACTGCTCTAAGAAATTAGGGGAACACTTTTTTCAAAACCTGTAACTTTTTAAATAAAAGGTCAAGGAAAATCGAATTTGGTATACTTCAACGGCATATATTTCACTGTTTTATTGACCTCTAAGTGGAAATAAATCAGGAATTAAAAGAAAAAGAATTTTACAACTCTTGGTTACTTCTAAGATACCCTTAAAAATGTTACTTAATAACGCAAAACAAAATGGAAACAACTGCCATAGTATCGATGAGAGTAGGTTTTCTGTGGATTGGTGAGGTTTAATACCGTGTATGGCCTCCACGAACACTATTCACTTCCTCACACCCGTGCGGCATGCTTCACACTAGTCTGCAAAGATATTCATGGGGTATGCTTGCCCATTACTCAATCAGGGCTTGCGTCAGTTCCTGCATGGTTAGTGGCGGATTAGGGCGCTTGCAAACACGTCGGTCAAGCAGATCCCACATGTTCAATAGGATTTAGGTCACGACTTAACGCCGGCCATTCCATGACCTGAATTCCACATTCTTGTAAATTTCTGGTGGTGCCGGCGGTATGTGGCTTTGCATTGTCCTGCATTAGGATGAAATTGGAACCGGCGCCATATGTAGTAAGCACCACATGGTCCTTCAAGATGTAATTCGATCTAATTCATTGCATTTAGTCTATTAGGAACTACAATAAGATCAGTTCTGTTGTCTACACCGGTTCCAGCCCAAACTATCACAGATCCAAGACCAAATGTATCCACTTCCTGTACAGTAGCGGCTGCGTAGTGTTCACCAGGACGTCTATATACACGCACTCGATCGTCGCAACGAAGTTACCAATCTCTGTGATCCAGAGCAAACCTCATTTGCGCTGCTTTGTGATGCTGCGTAAGGTGTGGTGCGCGGACAGGTCTTCTTAGTTTCAAATTCACTTCTTTTAATCTTTTTCTAACAGTTTGATCAAAATTTTTTATTCCATATGCTCGTCTTAGGTCGTTTAGGAGGTCCCTTGCTGTGGCAATACGCTTACGCAGAGAGGGAAGGACAAGAAATCGGTCTTGATTTTGAGTAGTTTTTCGATTTCGACCTTGTGCAGCTCTTCTGACATATTGGCCAGTTTCCGGAAATCGATTCCATAAACGCTTAATAGCAGAAGGGAAAACTCCAAGGTCCCTGCTAACATGTCGAATAGAATGGCCGATAAGGGCGATAACACGAGCAACTTGCACTTCACTAAGATGCCTCATTTTACTTCTAATCAACGAAGATTGACAACTGAATTCATCTGTCATCTTTAGAAGCCTTTCATACATCTATTCAAAGCATACTTGAAATGTTTCCATTTTGTTTTGCGTTATTAATTTACATTTTTAATTGTAACTAGAAGTAACTGAGTTGTAAAATTGTTTTTGTAATTTTCTTTAGTTAAATATATGCCGTTGTAGCATACAAAATTTGATTTGCCTAGAAAAATTATTTAAAAAGTTACAGGTTTTGAAAAAGTGTTCCCCTAATTTTTTTGGACAGTGTAGCATTTTTTTTTCTGAAGATAGGACAATGTAAAAAATTTTCAAACAAATGTAAATATCTTGCAAACAGGTCAAAATAGCTGAATACTAAACTGTATAAAGTGGCCTTAAAATTCCTCAGGCAATTCAAAAATGTAATAATATATAGGATATTCCATTTAAGAGTTACTTGTGGTTACGGACAAATGTAACATCCTGTATACTAGGAAATATATATAACTAATAATTTTGCGTCATAGGTTTCGTAAGCTAAACAATTATTGTATTTAAATATTTGTTTTATCATATTGGTAGTTACTACTTTTTTAATTCGTGATCAGAAATGCACGTTTTCATTTAATATTTTCGATAAAAAACCAAATTTATAAAAAAAATTAAACTGCGCGCTTTTGCACCCACGTCACTTATTAGATTGGTTTGAATTTATAAGCATTTCGTTCGCGGAGTAGAACTGTTTGGAACAAGAGCAAAATGAACGTTCCTTCAAAACAAAGTTTCTCCTGCTCGGCTGCTATTTGACAAAATACAATAAAATTTCTCTAGTATTAAATATGCTGAATTTTCAGAAAATTTCTGTTTTTATATCTGTGATAGACTATAATTCGATAATTTTTGTATAAAATAAGAAATAAAATTTTTAATGTTTAGCTATACTCGATTTCCTGATTAATTTTCAAGTTTTTTTTTTCTGACCTCTTTAATACGTGATATTTTTTTCTTGAAGCTGTACTATAAATCATTCCTGAGATATGGTCGAACATCATTCTTATTTGGCCACTCGGTACATTTATTTTTTTTTGTTTATGGAATTAAATATGTAATAATATACAGATGTTCCATAACAAAACTGGGTAACTTATCGGACGGGCAAAACTGAACGCTTTGTACATAACAAATATTATTTCTGCGTTGGAGTTATTTTACATATCTTTTACTAAGAACATAGTCCAACGAAATGAATCGATCAATCAATGATAAAGATACAAGATTGAATTTAAATAACAGTGTATAGTGTGGTTTCGAATGAAGGGGGAAAGAGAGAAAACATTATTATTGATATGATGTACTACGAAAAGTTATTCAATATAAGCGCATTCGCTTGTTCAAAAAAATTAATTAATTGAAAATGGTAGAGAAGTGCCATTATTTTTAATTTGATGCGCAAATTATTATTTTTAACTGTGTTGTGTTATTATACTTTCTCGAAATGATAAAATAATATTGTATTATTAATGAACAATAATAGTGAAATATTTATCTCTTATTAATTCATGTGAGGAGGAACTGTATATTTGGAGGGCCAGAAATAGAATAAATATTGCAAGTAAACAGGTCTCTTGAAATATTGATATTTTTACTTAATCAATAAGCTGCCTATTTTGCCTAGTGCTCTTTTATAAGTATGTAATTGTATACAAAATCTTAATTTACTATTAATTTCAGTGGGTTTATACCTTATTTTGTTTCTAAAAATATGTAAGCTGGCATTGGCAGTGATGATCAAAGCGATTATCTGATAAGCTAAACAAAATTGTTAATAAATGCCTGTTTATTTTAAGTATAGAGGATTTAAAACTTTTCAAACGCTGACAGTAATTACACTACCAGACAACTTTAAACTTTTTTGAAAAATTGTTGTAAAAATGGGTGTATAGTTCTTACAATCTTACACACACACACACACACACACACAGTTAATTGTACACAAAGGAAAATTTCTGACAGTTATTTCCTTCTTTTATGTTGGCTGTTGCCTTCTCTAATAAAAGACCAGCAATGATCTCCCATTATGATGGCATTCTACCTATCGTGATATTGGTTTGCCATTCCTGCAATATCTTGATGAATTCTCCCCTGTTCATCACTCATTTTTTCTGAAATAGCAGGAAAGGCGTTCGAATGTGACTGCAAAAAATGAACTTTGCACTATATTCGGCAACAACTTCTATGTGTTTAAATTTAAGTAACGAAGTTGTATAATTGGCAGAGATCATTCAGGCTACGTAGTTAAAATTATTTTTAAAACTTGACTATGACCTAGTCGATATCACACACACTTTTGCCTCTAAATTCTAAAATACCTGATGCAACTAAAGCAACAAAAGTGGTATTGATATTCATGTACATACATACCTACTTCTTTAAAGGAGGATATTTGTTTGACTGTGTACAATGGGCAAATGAATAGCCCGGATACTGTTTTCATGGTATCTATACATACTTAGATATCACTGGTAAAATGCTTCCTCTCAACATAAGTACTTGACAATTTTATAACCGTTATTTTGAGCCCAAAGTTACAATTAAACGTAATTACGTAGATTCGAAGTCAAATTTGCAATGCAATCTTACAATGTTAATATAGCAGGTGTTATTTTTACGTTGTAATATTCCTACTTTGCTGCAGAAATATATTTGAAATAATAATAATAACATCTCTTTATTTTACAAAACAAAACATTTTGCTAACAAACTATAACAACAGAAGAAATCTGGTCATAGTACCGCTGCTGGCAGACTGCTAAAAACTTTGACTGCGTTATACATCATTTGTTTCTGATATTTGGACGAGCAATGCTTATTTGATAGAACGGTGTTGAGTTTATTTCGCGTTTCGTATGAATGCTCCAGCATATTAAAGTTTGCGCGATATTTATATGCATAACGAAGTAAGGTTCTTAAAAGCGTTTCTACAAGAATCACGTGATGTTAAGCCAACAATAATTCTGACAGCTTGTTTTTGGAGCAAAAATATGCGACCGATATCCGTTGAACGTCCCCACTGCATAATGCTGTACTTCGATAGCGACTGAAATGATAACGAAGTAAGTCATGTGCATACAGGCTATGTACAGTCATGATCCCCAGGTTTTCAAAAGCGTTTCTACAAGAATCACGTGATGTTAAGCCAATAATTAACTACCAAGACATGATCATCTTTTTAGTGCTCTGCTAATTCGGAACATCCACGTTAGTATATAGCAACTCGACCAGAAGCAGAACCATTTACTTCTACGAACTGTGACCTGTCGCCGAGGTACGACTGAAACCAATCAAGAGAAGCACCACGTACACCATACTTTTGCAGTTTACTTAATAAAAGTTCATGACTCACACAGTCAAAAGCCTTTGTAAAATTTATAAACATGCCAACTGAAACTAATTTTTTATCAAGTGAACTCGAAATTCGGTCAATAAAGACGCTTCTCGACCTCTGAAAACCGTGTTTAAAAGTATGTAGAACATTATATTCGCTAAAAAAGGTTGACAATCTATCGCTGACAACACCCTCTAATAGTTTGGAGAAACTAGACACTGCTAGACACTAAAGAGATGGGACGGTAGTTCTTTTAAGTTCTCTATGATTTCTCTATTACTCTTTTTGTGTATTGGTATCACTTTAGAATATTTTAGTGCCATGGGAAAAACTCCTTCGTTGAACGTTAAGTTGATTATATGCGTTAGAGGTACTAAAACATGTTCTTTCATTTGTTTAAGGAGATGATTGCATATATTATCATATCCGAACGCATTCGAATGACGGAGATTGCGTATATAAAATTCTATTTAACTTATTAAGCTTATACTGAAAAGTTAAACTTCAAACTGCAGCATTTAGTGTAGAGAAATAATAGCATATTCTAAACAAATCGTTGTAGATGATTATATTTTGAGTATGGAATAGTGTTTGAGATTAACAAGCAATTAGGATTTTTTAACAACGGTAGTTAAGAAAATATTTCAGCAAAATATGATGAGAAATAAAAGTATTTAAAGTGATGCATATTCATATGTGTTTAGAACATCAGCTTTATTACATTTTTTATGTTATTTAAATAATTACACTTTTTTGGCATTATTTAATATGTTTATAAACTATACCTACATTTTTATTTTTATATGTCACAACCTTATTGGCTGAAGTTAATGTTAAAATAAGATCCAAAGCTCTGTGTGTTTTTTTGTTGTTGTTGTTGTACAGTTGTTTCTATTTGTAGTACAGGTTTGCTTAAAATAACATTCAAAATCGTAAAATGTATTTTTTTTTAACTTTTTAAATTACATAAATATACTTTCAACTGTTGATCTATCAAAGAAAGTTGCGATAATTATAATATGATCAACAAATCAACCATAATATGTTGATACATAATTCAAATAAATCAATGTGGTAAGTTCTAAAGCGCTATTTGACAATTTGTCATTTAGGAAGGTTTCGTAATGCGAATTTGTTGACCTTGACCAGAGAGGAGAAACGGTCTAAAAATACAATTGTACTACACAAGTTTAGAAAACATCCTGCATTAATACCTCACAATGCATGCATGGATACAGGCGTGTTATATGATTCCATATATGAGTGATTTAAACACTACGGTAAATAACATTACGTTAGCCTTAGTAAGGTGTTATTAATCTGATAAAATATTCATGTTTGATTTCGCAAGAATTTCATATAAATCAATATGACAAGATAAAAATACCAAAAGGGATTAATATCATGCCGTGCTTAATAATACCGTATGTTCACGTTGCGAATGATATGTTTATCTCAATACTTCGTTATGGTGGATATTATAATAACATACATTTAATTATACATATTATGCAGTAATCCATAAAAATAATAAAAGCCTGTTTTACATTATTATATTTTGTTACGTTGGACAAGCTTTGTCGGGGAATGTTTGCAAATACGTACTGAGATTGCCGTGATGAAGATATATGTATATAGGAATTAGAACAGATTTGTTTTTAATATCAATTTTAAATGATACCAATTAAATATCCAAGTAGACTATGCACATAGTATAACATTCCCAAATTTATTACAAGTTTTAAGTTAGCTAAAAACACATATGCAGTAATATTTTTGTTCAAATTTTGATGAAAATTACGACAGGACTAATTTTGTTTAATACTCATACTTTCATTAAATTTTATGTTACGTTATGCAACATTGTTGGGCACAAAGATCTCAAACGAAGTTGTCAAACAAAATATGATAGGTAATGTAAAACAGGCTTCATACAGTGTTGGCTAAATTAGAGCTTGAATTCGATAAATTTTAGTTTGAAAATCCAAAGACGTAATTTTCATCACACACTAGAAATAATATATGTATTTTATAGTGTAACTTAAATTTATTAAAACAATGTAGACAAATGGTTGATAATAGCAAAGTGATGCTTTATTTTAGAGTGGGTTGTATACTACCGGCCCCACTAAGATGGTCGCTGTACATTGCTCCGTCCCTGCGATATGTCACTCCAGTTCTATACACCTGTCAAGTTTAAAATGCAGTACATGGGGTTTGGGGATATTGGAAACCGTTGGAGATACGACGTCGGTTAAATGGGAGAAAAGTTGCGTATTCATTTGTCCATGAATAATCCGACATCAGATTTTGAAATTTTTGTTTCATTAGGCAGATACAGGGTGAAAAAGAAAAAATGCATTTTTGAAAATCTTCCATATTTTGTTTCCTAAAAGAGATAAATTTACAAAAGTTGCAGGCTAGAGATAACAAGTTATGAGGATTTTAAAAATGATTTAAAAAAAATCTAGGTCTACTAGATTTTGCGTGACAATAATCAACTTTTGTTTTTCTTATGGCAGCCATATTGGATTTTGACATTTTTAATATCTTCAAAAAAATGCTATTCAATGATGTATAACATGTTTATGTTCAAGGTAATAAAAAGATGAAAAATAGAGAAAGTAAGATTTTAACATAGTACGCCGTGATAATAAATGTGACATTTGTATTAAACAACTCTAAAAGCTGTGAAGTTTATTCTAAAATGTCAGTAATCTTATTGTTAATCTCATTGTATTGTTACAAGTATTTGTACTGTGCAAACCTAAGATCAATCGTTTTACAAATAGTGACAAATATCAAATGCTGGCGTGTTTTATTTTGTGTGGAAGATATGATGAATTGGCTGCAGAAATGTATTTCGATAGATACATAGTAGATGAAAGGCGACGGCCAGAAAAAAGCATTTTTCGCCGATCGCGAGATAATTTGATAATGCATGGAAGTTTTGTCAAACCCAAAAGAAGGTAAAACAATGAAAATAATGAAAATATTGTTCTTCAAGCAGTAGGTGAAAATCCCCGTACGTCTCTACGGGTAATTGAAAATACACTTGGCGTCGCTAGGTCAACAGCTGGTACCATTTTAAAGCGTGCCAAATTCAAACCTTATCATGAAAGAGCCAGTCAAGGGCTTCAAAATGGAAATACGGACAGCACAATTCTGTCATTGGTTCAACGAAAAAAAAAAAAAAAAAAAACGAAAAATCCAAACTTCTTTGTGAAAACTTTATGGTCTAATGAGAGTAGATTTACTAACTCTGGAATGTTTAATCGTAAAAATACTATCTTTTGGTCCGATGAAAATCCACATCACCTAGTTCGTGGCATTAGACAGCAAGTCGGATGAGGATTTAATGTCTGGATCGGCGTTATTGATACCCATGTTATCGGGCCATTCTTTTTCAATGAGAATTTGAATTCTGAAAGGTATTTAAAACTTTTGCGCACACATGTTGCTGAACGAATTGAAGAACTTCCACTTGCCACGTTGCAAAATATGTATTTTCAGCAAGATGGAGCGCCTCCAGACAATTCCTTTTTGGTTACGAATTATTTAAATAATCAATATTGCAATAACTGGATTGGTAACTGAGGACCAATAGGGTAGCCTGCTAGGTCCCCGGACCTCACACCTCTTGATTTTTTTGTATGGAGCTATCTGAAAAACAAGGTGTATTCGAGATCTTATGAAGAATTACGTCAAGCAGTTGAAGAAGCAGTGAATGGAATGACACCGAACATGGTTAGACAATTTTGTGAGGCAGTACTAACACGATGTAGATTGTGCATACGAATGAACGGTGGCTTATTTGAACAGTTGTTACATTAATGATTCAGACTAACCACTTAATGAACACTAACAAACAAAATGTTAAAGAGATTTTAGTACTTGGAGACTTGATATTTTTTGTTTTTTTTTAATCTAACAAACAAAATGTTAAAGATGTTGTGATTTTGACAGTATCGCCTTTTATGATTGTTAATCACTTTGCTCCCAACAGCGAACTCGATCCGGGATTAAATTGAAAAAATTCACCGTCCCTCCAGAGAATTGAACCCCGGCACCTTTTTCACAACAATAGTCAGCCGCCTAACCACTGCGGCCATCGACCCGTTAAAAATATATATATAAATAATATATACTTAAGTTATCCACAGTTCCATGGCCTACTATCTTAAAATCTTACTTTCTCTATTTTCATGTTTTTACTATCTTGAACATAAGCATCCTTGAATAGCATTTTTTTTGAAAATATTAAAAATGTCAAAATCCGATATGGCTGCCATAAGAAAAACAAATGTTGGTTATTGTCACGCAAAATCTAGTGGACCTAGATTTGTTTTTTTTTAAATCCTCATGACTTGTTATCTCTAGCCTGCAACTTTTGTAAATTTATCTCTTTTAGGAAACAAAATATGGAAGATTTTCAAAAATGCAATTTTTCTGTTTCACCCTGTATCTGCCTAATGAAACAAAAATTTCAAAATCTGATGTCGGATTATTCATGAACAAATGAATACGCAACTTTTCTCCCATTTAACCGACGTTGTATCTCCAACGGTTTCCAATATCCCCATGTACTGCATTTTAAACTGGACATCTGTATACATATACCTCAATGATAGCAATATAATACATCGTTTTAACAACAAAAAGAAAAATTGAAAGTGTAATAGCTAAATATGTATGTAAGAAATAAATGTAAACATTAATTTGCATTATTTTTGTAAACTGTATGCATTTTAGATTGAAGTTAGAGAAAAACTGAACAGAAATGTTTGCTTCAAAGTATGAGCAAACATGCGAAAAATGATCACGAACTTCATAAACTTTTTTGTAGAAATGACAAAAGAAAAACTGATGATAGAATATCAAAAAAAAAAGAAATTTTGCAAGTATTTTTTTAAAATATGTAAGTATAACTGGAGTAGCGGCTCGAATATTTCACCTCTTTGTTTTTGATAGTAACCAAGTCTGTAATAATATTCATTTTTGCCCTTTATAAAGCATTTCAGACGTCCACTATGAACAGACTCAATATTTTTTAGCGCAGTTTATCAAAATTATTACAGTACAAATATTTTTAATGTAATTTCAGTAGAAAAATAAGGAAGTTAACGAATGGGTCTTTTCGTTATTTTCGGAAACTTGAAGTCATCAAGTTACAGTAACAGTAAGTTATTTACTGTAATTAGTTCTTTCAAACATCAACATTGTCAGTCCAGGTTAACATCAAAAAGTAGTAGGACTGAATTAATTTAAATTTTTTTATTGAACTAATCGGTACAAATCCTTAGCAGTCTTCGAAATAGCACCCTTGTGCTCCGACACAACGCGTATAACGCGGTTCCCATTACGCGTATGCCTTCTGGAACCCACTTTCCGGATGCCTCTTCAGAGATGCGATCACGGCGTGGAGGTCTTCTACGGAGTTATATCCCTTGAGATCCCGCTTGAGCCGAGGAAAGAGATAGAAGTCCGCCGGTGTCAAATCGGTTCGACTCCTTCGGGACGGGACGGCATATTTTTATATAAAAATATGTTTAATTAATTGGCGTTTGGGAAAAATTTGCATTATTGTATTTACATACGCCAAGAAAATAATACACTTCGCTGTCAAAAATGTTGCCTATCCTAGGTCATTATAACATCTCGTTCGCATATATTTGTGAAGTTTACTTTTGTAGTCGAAGCCCCCGGTGGTCGCAACGGTTTGCGGTAGAGCCGCGATAGCCCTACATGGTGGTTCGACTCCACTTCGGGACGGCATATTTTTATATAAAAATATGTTTAATTAATTGGCGTTTGGGAAAAATTTGCATTATTGTAATTACATTTATAATTTGCAACATACGCAGCAGTTTCAAAGTTATGGACAATGAATACTGTTACAAATACACAAATAAATCGATCACCTCCTGTACACAATAAATTAATAAACAAGGTGTAAGCTTATGAATTGTCAACTATAGCTTATTTGATAACGTCTTAGTATCTCCTTAGGAAATAAAACGTTTCCAACCTTTTTTGACTTTTATTAAAAATTGAATATTCTTTCATTATGAAGCAGAGTTAAATCGCATTTCAATGTAAAAAAACCCGCAAACACAGACTATTATTTGAAAATCAGTAACATGAATAGTAATAATACTAATTAATAGTAAAATATGTACTTCATTTCACGGATTTACATACATATATTCTTTCTATGCAGAGTTTGGAAACACTAGACAATGGCAAGCCTTTCAATTTGTCCTACCCGATCGATGTTAATTTGAGTATTAAAGCTCTGAGATACATGGCCGGTTGGGCAGATAAAAATCATGGAAAAACTATTCCTCTAGATGGTAATTTCTTCTGTTACACCAGACACGAACCTGTTGGTGTATGCGGCCAAATTATCCCTTGGAACTTCCCTCTGCTCATGCTTGCCTGGAAAATAGGACCTGCTTTAAGTATGGGAAACACCGTTGTTTTGAAACCAGCGGAACAAACACCACTGACAGCGTTATATGTAGCACAATTAAGTAAAGAAGCTGGTTTTCCAGCTGGAGTCTTGAACGTTGTTCCAGGATTTGGAGATGCTGGTCAGGCTTTGTGCGCGAATCAAAAGGTATCGATTTTAGTAAATCTTACGATTAAATTAATATTACAGTTTTATGTATATCTAGCTTAATAAATACTAACGTTAATGTATAAACAAAATATTTGCAAATCATTCGCATTTGCGTAAGCGATTACAATATTAATGATTATGTATTAATACGTGAGTTAAATGTTAAGATTAGGCATTTTTTTAATTCATATCTGTTTTTACTAGGTTGATAAAATAGCATTTACTGGGTCAACTGATGTAGGCAAGCAGATCCAACAAGCTTCTGGAGTTGGTAACCTAAAAAGGACAACCCTTGAATTGGGCGGCAAAAGCCCTAATGTTATTCTCGCTGATGTCGACATACCTCATGCTGTTGAAATTGCGCATCAAGGACTTTTCTTTAATCAAGGTCAAGTATGTTGCGCTGGCTCTAGAACGTACATAGAAGCTCCAATTTACGATGAGTTTGTTGAAAGGTATGCATATGTGTTAAGGAACTAGTATCAGAACGAATCAATTAATAATTCTAGGAGTATCTTATTTTCAAAAATAATATATTTTTTTATTAAACACATTATTTAAGACACTTACTTTTCATTCACTAGTCTATAACTAAATCGTGATATTACGGTAATGATTGGTCTTTAATAAGTCGAGAGACTGCATTATTTATTGCTATGAATTCGACGGAAAAGGGAGCTTAAATATTACGCAATAAAGTCAACCGATAAAGAAATGTGTTACATTATGTGAGACTGATAACTAACTCATTACTTTTCAATTTAATATGACTTGATATAAAAACTAATTAGTAATTAGAACAAGTAAACACTTCAGTTAACACTTTAAACGGTGATGTAAATGTGATATGAACGTAACAGATATATTTTTAATTATTAGTACAATTGAAAACGAAAACTGAAGCGGGGATATGTCCAGAGGCAAATTGTCAGATGCTCTATTCATAATAAAGTTTACAAAACAGTAAAATATTTCCTATCGAAGCAACGAAATATTATTAGCTACGATAAGAAATAATTAAATAAACTTAATTATACCGCCAACTTTAATTAAACGTCCACTCTATATATAGGTACTCAAGTATCTACATGGTGCAATAGAAACATTAATAGCGATAAACATAATATGAAATCAGTACTGTTACTCTGTTACTACTCTAAAAATATACGTCGTCAAAAAAATACGCAATTGAACTGGTCTTGTTTATTTTTCAGAAAGCTATTCTCTAAATACCTTGTCTAAACCATCTTAATGTTACATATAATTATTCATATTATTATTATTTGTTACCGTGTTTTAGTTATCAAATTCATTTTTATACTTGAACATGACAATACGATCAACTTGCGCCATAGGTATTTGGTCATATTTACAGTAAAAGTAAATTGATATAAGTAATTCATATAAATCAATTTTTCAATCAATAAATTTAAAACATTTCGTGTTGAGTATGTCGACATTTGCTAATACCTTTATGAACAATAAGTAAAATAAGTGAATTATTACTAAGGTGTTTATTTCCGTACAGACAATAATACTACTTTCTTAACTAGATCCGCTGAAAGAGCAAAGAAGCGAGTAGTTGGTGATCCATTTGATGCTAGAACTGAACAAGGACCTCAAGTAGATAAAGACCAATTCGAGAAGATTCTATACTTGATCAAATCAGGCGTTAAGGAAGGTGCAAAACTCGTGGCAGGAGGTGACCGACACGGTGATAGAGGCTTCTTTGTCCAACCAACAGTTTTTGCACACGTTGAGGATCACCATACAATTGCACGAGAAGAGGTAAGCAGTTACAACATAATTAGTCTTACATCTGGTAATGTTTTATTTTCTTCAGATTTTTGGGCCTGTACAACAATTAATCAGATTCTCATCTTTGAATGAAATTATTGACCGTGCGAATGATACAAATTATGGTTTAGCAGCGGCTGTATTTTCGAAAGACGTTGACAAGATCAACTATATCACACAAGGTTTAAGGGCCGGCACAGTATGGGTGAATTGTTACAATGTGTTGGGTGCTCAAACTCCATTTGGCGGATATAAAGACTCTGGATTTGGGCGAGAAATGGGAGAGTATGGCCTAAACCAGTATACAGAAGTAAAAACTGTTGTTACATCCGTTACGCAAAAGAATTCTTAAAATGTCTCATATTTTTATATATAATATATAAATACATATGATAATATTAATTACCAATATATATGTACGTCAATATTAAAAATTAGTTTGCATGTGTATGTCGTTGTAAGGCAAAAATATGATTTGATATCTGATACGCTTAGTTTAAATATATTAATATTGATAAATTTGTATTTTTGTAATATTATACATATTGAATATGTTGTTGTATTTTGTTTAAATTTTGATATTTATAACATAATCATCTTCCTTTTTACCGCATGCTGCAGTGCAAGGACTAGCAGGTAGCAGGGCGATTTGCAAAATAACATGAGCAGTTAAATGATATCGAAAGCTTTCATGGTCCAATGGTCCAAGTATGCGGACTACCGGGTTTTGACCGCGTTGTAGTGATGTAAATATATGCAATACAAAAATTAACAAAAAGCAAAATAAAGTAAATGTTCAAAATTTATTAAACGATGCAAAACGTCGAATTTAGTAGATTTTGTATTTTTAATTTAATTTTTTGTTTATTTTTCTATTGTATACATTTACCCTCAACTGTAACCACTAAACATGTTTCTTACATATGTATGTACTATACTAGCGACAAAACTAATCTGAAAAGTGAGATAAATCTAAGACACAATCGTTTGAATTTTCGATTTATTGTACAATAAAATTTGGATTGACTTACAAATCGTGTTCGATATTTTAAGGTCAGGTAAATAAAAATTTGGTATTGAGAATTATTGATTTCAGGGCTGACACGTTTTTTGTTGTTGTTGTTTTATAGTTAAATAATGTTCCTACTATAATTTCCTTCTATAGTAATCTAAATTAGTTTCGCAATAGTTTAGGTTCTTATAACTAGAGTCGGTAAGGAAGGGCAAGTTTCTGTGCAGTGCGCAGAACAACATCGAGGGGACGAACGGCCGTATCAAGGCGAGCGTTCAGTAATAACATTTCTAAGTATGTGTGTACTAATAAGCATTCACAATGGATGGTGGAATAATACTGAACAAGCGTGCTTTGGTACAGATACTCGAGTTTCCGTGCCAAGCGCTTCACGCCTCTACGTTGCCCTCCGCACTGCACTGAAGCTTGCCCCTCGTTGCCGACTTTACTTATAACTACGTTATTTTTGATTCTAGTGAAAAATCACTGTAACCGATTTTACTGGAAATTTCAATGGTCGCGGTTAGTTATCACATCGGTAACTCACTTAATGACGAGTGAAGTAGCACACTGAATGTCTACACTTCATATGCTGTAACACCTACAGCAGTACACTACTTCACTACCTGGTACCTACTGGGCATTTACCAATATGCTAACTGAATACGATCATTATATTTTATAGAAAATGGTAATATACAGCCTATTGCATTAAAAAAAATTAATATTTACTAAAAACTTATAAACACTATGTTCAATTGTTTTTCCGATTTCATTATTAGAATTATTTCGGCAGCAAAAATGCTTTTAGTTTGCTAATTTAATCGATAACATAGCTACAAAACTAAAAATGTTACCAATGGTTACCAATTTTAATCATCTTGTATATTATCTAGAATATTTGTCAAATTTTATGGAATGAGAAGAAAATCAATGTCATACTAAAATTAATATTTGCTTATTACATACGTAAATAGGGTATTAAGAAAGATATACACATTTTGCTGACTGATAGTAGAGATAAAAACAAAAAAAAACTAAGATATCTATGTTATGCCTTTATTGTACTTATCTTTCAATTCCTGAAGTATTTCCACTTGTAGGTCAATGAAACAGCAAATTAATTAAATACGAATTGAAATTGACAAATTAAATGCCAATTTTTTCCACTGAATTATTAACGAAAACATAATTTTATATGTTCTGGAATAAATTGTTATTTAATTAATTTGCTGTTTCATTTACCTACAAGTGGAAATACTTCCGCAATTTAAAGATAAAAACACTAATATATTTGTATTCAATGGTCAATTGTTTTCGAGATACGGAATTTTAAATTTTGATTTTATTAAGCACATAGATATTAATATTATTGCACTCACAGGTGATATCTAACTAGATGGAATGCCATTAATGTTGGGACAGGCACTATGTAATTGTTTTTAGTACTATTTTATTTGTCATGTTCTTTAAAGGGTGAATACGTGAACTTTTTACGCGGTTAAGGTAAGAGGCATGCAATGCTGGTACTAGAAAACGGAAATGTTTATATTGATAGTTTTAATTTTATTTATTCGTTCGGTATTCGGTTGATGATGAGAGTAATTAATTAAAAGTTGTGATGTTGGTGATACCCATGTTTTATCTGTACCTTTTATTAAAGTTTAATAAGTTAAAACTTTTACTTTACTTAGTACATCTTATGTAAAATAAAGAGCTAAATTGGTGTCATTATATGCTATCAAAATAATTTCTATTTGTCTTGGATTTGTTAACTATAGTATTTTTGCTATTATTTATATCTCTTTTTTTGTGCCTGAGACAAAAAAAATGATTTCTCTGGGTATATAAGATTTATACGTAAGTGTATAATGTGTTGCATATAAAATGAAAGCGGAACTACAAATTGTAAACGTGTTGCATATGTTGGCAACACTACATGATGACTACATGATTTGTACGAGTGTGCGTATGGCGTACTCCTCTTGAGATGGCTTGCAGGCATTTGCAGGTTATAATCAGACAAAAGTTCCAGTATTAGTAATCATTTTACATATTTTTCGTAATAATCTCATATGTTATGGATTCTTAATTAACATGTATATAATTTGGTTATATCTTACGTGGTTTTTTCGGCCTATAATTAAATGGTTCCTGCGAAAAACCACAGGTCTATGTGAATTGCAACGAATATGTTATGGAGAAGTTAGCGGAGCACCTAGAATAAAACGAGTGGAATATTCATTGATGAATTCGCGGAATCCTCTTATAAAACAACTCATAATTCATTTAAATGATATTAGTCATAATAAAAGATTCACTGGAGCCAACGAAAGGGAAATCTTACGAGGTGCTGTAAATAGCGTGCTACTAGTGAAAAAAATTAATCCCAAAGTGCACTTTCAATTCGTTAAAAGCTTTAGTAAATGTGTGGAACAGATATGGGGTTACCAACAATTAATAGCGATAGTGGAAGAATTACGAACTACTGGATATGATTCAGATAATTTAACTCATGAACAGAAATTGTATGATCTATGGGCAAATTTAATGCCAAATGAACCATTGGAATCTCGTGTAACTAAACAATGGCAAGATATTGGATTTCAAGGTGACGATCCAAAGACAGATTTTCGTGGAATGGGAATGCTTGGATTGGAAAATCTGTTGTTCTTTGCTACAGAATACAAAACTGTAGCTACACATGTCTTATCACATTCCAACCACCCATTGTATGGATATTTTTTTGCAATTGTTGGAATAAACTTAACATCAATGGCCTGGAAATTGCTGAAAAATGGGGATGCAAAATCATATATTTATAATGTGTCGAAATCGTTGCCTACCATAAGATTGTTTCATCAATTTTATAGCTATTTATTTTATGAATTCGATAAGTATTGGTTGGACTGTCGGCCTAAGAATATGATGGAATTTCCAAATATTAGTGAAAAATTCGAACGTAATATTAAACTTAGTTTAAATGATCCTACGTCTGTATTTAGAATTAATATATCAGTTGATACAGTGTGATATATTAATATTTTAGGTAATATGGTGATATTTTTATTTATTAAGTATTTATTTGAACTTTGACAGTTTCTACATGATTTTGTAATTCTGCGTATAACACATGAAGCACATTTTACACTAGCTAATTTGTGCACTATTGTAACTAATTTGTTTAAAGAAAAATAGTACCATAAATACTAGGGAAGTGAAATAGACCACATTTGCCACCAAGATAGGCCTTGTATTTCTTAATTATGTGTTGTGGAATAACACTATTAATATAATGTAATTGTCTGTGAAGTTCTTGTTATGTGTATATGTACAAATCGTAGTCTCAATCTAATTATAAACACTATGTTTATACAACAATTGCTCATTCCACTTTTTAGTAGAAAAAAAAAGAAAATGTAGCTCTTTCACAAAAAAAAAAAATATATTTTATTGAAAAATTAATGTTGTTTTTTATTACAGCCTCTTGTTAAAAAAAGTAAACAATTAATAGTTATTGGAATGAGAATATTCGATTAGTTTATTTTTCTTTCTTTGTTTTCTTAGGTTTTTCTTGTGCTTGTGTTCGGCCTCTTCTTGAAAACATTGAAGCCATAATTCCTATAACAAACGTTCCAATACCCACATAGAGTAACCATGTATTCTCTCTAATATAGACAGCTATGGCTGAAGTTAAATCGTCGCTGTAATGGTAAAAAAATGTTATTTATATGTTGATAAATAAAACAATACAAAGAATTAACTACAATATAGAATTTTCGAAATTACATATGCAGTTTATGAGAGCATGGAATTTATCGGATTCTATTATAACGAATTTAAAAGTTGCATTACCCAATTAGTTTTTATGCTTTTTGTCAAACTTCTAGTTATATGTTGTTTTGCGAAACAGATATTTAAATATTAGTATTGAATCAATAATTATTTACCAGTAACAAAACTGAATTTTATTATAAATATACTTAAAAACTACATATAATACTACATAGTACTTCTCTGGTGTGGAAAATTAATCTGTGTCAGTCAATAGTAGACTACAATGAAAACTCAGTATTTGCTCTAATTAAGTATACTCACTACAGTGGTAAATATTCTTTCTTCATACGTAGAATGCTGAGATGAAACAGGTAGCTACGGGAATGGATCGCCTGAAGCTAATAAAACCTAAACTCTCCGGTGCACAGAAACGGAGAAGGGCTATACAAGCTGCGATTGCTGCTGGGGAAGCTATAAGACCCAGGAAACAACGGTCAAACCGAAGTTCGAAGGAACAAGAGGGAGAACCGTCAACAAGTCAGCAGAAAACCTCTAAGAGAGTAAGATCGGAGGGAAGTACTCCATCTTCAACGAAGAGTCAGCCGACAAAGATGAAGAAGTCAGATAGCGGCAAACCTCTTAAGGTAAAACCCAGTGCGTCTTGTAGCCAGGACACAGCTGGGGCAACCTTTAGTCAGGCCTTAACCGCTACTAAGATGGCTGTAGTATTGGATAAATACCCAGAGGAAAGATTGTCAGAAGAACAATCTAAAACTCTGCAAATGGCAATAATGGGGGAGATATGGAAGTGCAAGCCACCAACCGCACCCCAATTTAAGAATAGCTATGCAGAGAAGGGAGTCGTCTACTTCACCTGTGGAAACGAGAAATCGAAGACATGGCTGATGGAGACTGTTCCTAAACTCCAACTGTGGGAAGGCGTAATCCTGAGGACTGGCGTTGCGAAGGATATCGTCAAAACCACAAAGGTAGTTGTGTGGGTCCCAACTGAATTCCTGGGGTCTATGGAAGTGGAGAAAGTTTTCCAACTCCTCGAAACCCAGAATGATGGGATAACAACCAAAGACTGGCGCGTCGTATCGAGCAAGGCAGACCCGAAAGGAATAACCTTGGTTCTGAATATCGATGAGGGATCCTTGAAGGTGCTGAATGGTATGGGCCTGAAACCCTATTTTGGATTAAACCAGCTCACCTTCAAGATAGTTGGGAGGAAAGAAAAAACCGAAGATGTTGAAGGTAATACAGATAAACCTTCAACATAGCAGGGCGGCCTCTGCTTCCCTATGTAAGCTGCTAGCCTCGGGCAGCATCGACGTGGCCCTAATACAAGAACCCTGGCTGGTTGGGGACCGTGTAGCAGGCCTAGGTGAAGCCAAAGGTAATGTAATATATGATTTACGCTATGGCACAGTAAGATCTTGCATTTATGTTAAGAAAGAACTACAACCATTAACGCTGCTTAACTTCTGTTCCAGAGATTTAGCGGCCATAAGGCTGAAGTTCTGCACCAGAGGGAGCAGCAAGGAGCTCATTTTCGCTTCTGCTTACCTCCCGTATGATGCACCGAAACCACCGCCAACGGACGAAGTGGAAAACCTGGTGAAGTACTGCGAGGATTCTAACCTCCAGGTCATCATCGGAGCGGATGCCAACTCCCACCACACTGCATGGGGAAGCACCGACACAAATAGTAGAGGTGAGTCACTATTAGAATACATTATCTCTCGAAATCTGGTGGTTTTGAATGATGGTAGTGAACCAACTTTTGTAACACAGAGAAGGCAACAGGTAATTGACATAACGTTCAGCTCCGTGTACATTAGCTCACAGGTTACTAAGTGGTATGTGTCTGAGGAACCTTCTCACTCAGATCACAGGTACATCATACTGGAAATCGCGGGAGTCGATAAAACAGTTGAGATGTACAGAAATCCACGGAGAACCGACTGGGCGAAGTACAAAGAGGAGCTGAGCGATAACATCAAGCAGGTCAGACCAGATATAAAAAATGAACTGGATATTGAGGCTGCCTCCGAACAATTGCAAGAGGCCATAATAACCTCATATGAAATAAGTTGTCCTCAGACAAAACGAAACTCTTCCAGAGCAGTCAGCTGGTGGAATGAGGAATTGTCATTACTGAGGCAGCGAACACGCAAATTATTTAATAAGGCGAAAAAAAACCAATGAGTGGTCTGATTATCGGAACTCACTCACTGCGTATAACAGAGCCCTAAGAAGGGCTAAGAGAAAGTCATGGAGGAAGCTCTGTGAGGATATAGAAAGTACATCTGAAAGTGCAAGACTCCACAGACTACTTGCGAAAGATCCAACAAACCCTCTGGGAACCATTCGGAAACCCACTGGAGAGTTCACGAACACTGGGACAGAAGCGCTGGAGGTCTTACTAGAAGCGCACTTCCCAGGTTCAAAGAATATTTGCCCAAATAGTGGATTAGGCAGTCAAACTCTTGAATGGCCTTTACGAAGGCCTGGGAGAGAGGACTGGCGATTAGCTAAAAGGGTAATAACATACAACAGGATCATTTGGGCGATTAACAGCTTTGAGGCGTACAAGTCCCCTGGTCCTGATGGGATTTTTCCCGCCTTGCTACAACAAGGTGAAGAGGCAATAGCATTAGCGCTTTGCCGAATCTATAGAGCCAGTCTGGCGCTGGGTTACATACCATCTGTTTGGAATAGGGCTAAGGTTGTGTTTATACCTAAACCTGGACGTAGCTCATACGCTGAGGCAAAGGCATACAGACCAATAACCCTATCATCGTTCATTCTGAAAACTATGGAAAAGCTGCTTGAGAAGTACCTTAGGGAAACCTCTCTACTAGAGAGGCCGTTACACCCCAACCAGCATGCATATCAAGCAGGTAAATCATGTGAAAGTGCCTTGCACCAGCTTGTGTCGCGGGTAGAGGCAACTTTAAACAATAAAGAAATTGCATTAGCGGCATTTCTTGACATAGAAGGTGCATTTGATAACACCTCATTTGAATCTCTAATAAGAGCTGTCAAAAGTCGTGGAGTAGAAACTACTATCTGTGAGTGGATGGAAGCCATGCTTCACGGTAGGCAGGTAGAAGCGGCATTGGCGGGAGATAAGATGCAGGTGTCAGTTTCAGGGGATGCCCACAGGGAGGCGTCCTGTCCCCTCTACTGTGGGACATGGTAATTGACGAACTGCTCGCTCTGCTAAACAATGCAGGCTTCTATACACAGGGATATGCTGATGATATAGTGATTCTCACCATTGGTGGGAGTACCAGCATAATTTCAGAACTTATGCAAAGAGCATTAAAGATGGTAGAAGGATGGTGCAAGAGGAGAACCTTGGAGTAAACCCGGACAAAATTGCACTTGTACCCTTCACCAAAAGAAGGAGACTGGAAGGCCTAAGAGCACCGACTCTATACAATAAGGTTATACAGATTAGTCAGGAGGCCAAGTTCCTGGGGTGATCTTGGACTCTAAACTAAACTGGAATTCACATTTGGAGAAAATGACTGACAAATGTAAAAGGGTGTTAATAACAACCCGTAGAACAGTTGGAAAAACATGGGGACTCAAACCGCATATGACGTATTGGTTGTATAGTATGGTAGTAAGACCCATGATAACTTATGGCTGCTTGGTCTGGTGGCCAAAAGTTAAGCAGAAGCATGTGATATCTAAACTCTCGAGAATTCAGAGATTAGCGTGCCTATGTATAACTGGGGCTATCAAGAGTATTCCGACGGCTGCTATGGAAACCATGCTAAACTTGCCTCCCCTCGATATCTTTATCATGGGAGAGGCTAGAATGGGAGCATACAGACTAAGGAATACTAGCAACTGGAGACCCCACTATGGGTTGGGGCACACCAGAATAGAAGCAATAGTACAAAACCCAATCTTTGATATGGGGAGCGACATATCAATCACCAGGATTTCCTATGACAAACCCTTCAAGATTTTCTTGAATTGGGATGAATGGAAAAATGGTGAGGGGAGAAAACCGCACGCCCAAAACTGGTATACAGATGGGTCAAGGGCGGGCACTAATTCTGGCGTTGGTGTATACGAGGAAAACCAGGGTTACAAGGTATGTGAACCACTCGGGCGATACACAACGGTATTTCAAACAGAAATATATGCTATACAAACCTGTGCGTTGGAGAGTCTACGCCGCCAACCGCGAGGGCAGGCGATCTGTATTCTCTCTGACAGTCAGGCAGCCTTAAAGGCTCTAGCATCTTATTACATAGCCTCCAAACTAGTATGGGAGTGTCTGCAAAACCTAACTGTCCTGGCCAGAGACAACAAGGTCACCTTGGTGTGGGTGCCGGGACACAGGGGTATAGCAGGCAATGAAACCGCAGACCAGCTAGCGAGGGAAGGTTCCCAAATTAAATTCACCGGGCCGGAGCCAGGTCTGGGTATCACAAAGAGTGCAGTACGTGGTGCAATTAATGAGTGGATTATAAAACAACACCAACTAAATTGGAACCATGTAGCTGGACAAAGACACAGCAAACGGATGATGGAACGACCGTCACAACGACTAACTGCTGACTTACTTGCATTAAACAGGACTCAACTTAGGGCAGTGACATGTCTATTAACAGGACACGGCTGTCTAAGAGGTCATCTGCACAAAATGGGGATCTATAAAGATGAACCCCTATGCAGACTCTGCAATGAGGAGGAGGAAACAGCCTTTCATATCATCTTCGAATGCGTGGCACTAAGTCAACGTAGGATTACTTTGCAAAGCGCATTTGATCTACCAGTGGAGAAAGATTTACCAAATAGGCTTCTAAACCTGATCGAGGGAACTAACCTGTTTGAGTAAAACGGAATCAAGGCAGGAATAACACAATAGGCTAAGTGGGCCGCAGTGTTAGGGATAATTAGAGACTGCCCTGCCTTGATAGTAATCAACATCAACATCAACATCATACGTAGAAGATAAATAATATTTTTGAATTACTATCTTGATGTAGTGTGAAAAATGTAGTTACAGTTAAGTTTTCATATAATTTTTAAATTGATTTGTCACTAACCATACATTAATACAGATTGTATATGTAGGGCGACAAGAAAAGCACTTACCAGTGAAAAAATTGTGCTAGAATTAAGGTTCTAAAGAGCACAGAGTTTTTGAACAGAGAAAGAGAGATAAAGTAGGGAATCTTGGAAGCCGAAACTATCAACAAACACCACACTTTGGGCAAGGCAGGGAGGCCAAACACGTTATGAAGCAACAAAAAAATCGTGTATCAGCGAGGCAAATAAAAGAAAAATGGATCATACCCGTAACGAAGTAACACGTAGCACGTCTTTTACGTGATTTTAGTGTTATACGATGTAGGAAAATCCAACCAAAGTCAGTAGTTTGCGTGTATATAAACATTTATATACACACAAACTAGTGACTTTGGTTGGACCACACATTTGGTTGGTTCCACACATTTACAAAGCCATTTGAACACATGTTCAAATGGCTTTGTTACAGCACTATATTGCCGTTTATACTGCTGCGCTGTTCATCACTTTGCTCCTAACAGCGAGTGATAGATTACTATAATTATTATTATTGGCACGGTCTAAATGTTAAATTAATTCATTTTCCAGGAAGATAATGTAGTTCACGTTTCCAAATTGTCAAGAGAGTGTTTCAATTACCGGAATATCACTCTATGTCAATGGCCAGTACGTAGCCCTGCCCTATTGTAAACTTTTGGGATGTCTTATCGTAAAGAGTTTACGTCAATGAAATAGAAGAAACTGTAAATTTTTGTTTTGTAAGAAAAAGCAAGGCAAACATCTATGTATATTAGGGACACAGCATTGATATCAATCGTTGCAAGATATAACATTTAACAAGTTTAAAACTGGACCTTGTTTTCATTATAGTGCATTTGAAAGTAGAATTGACGTATGCAATTTCTTGTAAGTTATACAAGAAAATATAAGAGCAAAGAATAATAATTTATAAGGTATTATAATACACAGCTAGAGAGAAGAAAAAACCAAGATTATACTTACAATGGTGTTTTTGGTAGAGGCACCCTTTCAGGCGAAACATTTTTATGCCATTCTTGTGCAAATGAGACAAATGAAGCAATATCGTACTTTTGAATGTGGTACCTGTACATTTTCCCTTGTCTGAAACTATAATATTCTTTAATAAAAAAATTACATTAATGTGTTGCAATTTTACAGTATGAATGTTGGAACATGGAAAACATCAAATCGTCTTGCAGTTGCTGCACCATTAGTTCCACGATTAATTCTTGCAATATTTACTCTATTCTTTAATTTTGCCCCAACTGCTTCTAATCTTGCTTGGAGTCGTTGGCAATCTATACAATCATTATTATAACTAAAAATATTGTAATAAGTACTTTGTATTTCTGGTTTAAAAAATCCAATACTTACAACATTACGAACCAATCTCCAGTTGTAGCACCTGTAGCTGCTTGCGTTAAATGTTCAAATGTATCATCTGTTAATTCTTTTACAATAGGTTCTTTATTATCAGTAAATGTGTGCAAGAGTACTTCATCATTCAGGGGACCTACAATTTTTCAATGGTAATGAACTTAAACATTTTTAAAAAGAAATTTAATACCATCATAAAGTAGTGGTACACCATGCCTAAAGAATATTATAGCCGGTTCTTTTGTAGGTGTGTATAGCCTAGTCATGTGACTGTTGTCCACTTTAACAACCCAGGCATTTAGACTATCAACCAGATCTTCTCTAAGGCTTGACAATTCGTTTTCATAATTATCACAAATTTCACAGTCTCTTTTAGCTAGGTCAAATATTATATTTAGTAACAAACACACGTTAATACATTTAACTTACAGAATAATACGATTACATATTTCTCCGTTTTTATAAGGTTTAAAAGTTCGTCGTCTGTCACTGTTTCTAAGGACGCATGAATATTTGTTACTACGGCAGCGATTAATACTAAACTAAACACTCTGAACATGATGTGGAATATTTTTAAATAATATTATGATGAGAATTTATATGAAAGTGCGATATAAATCAAGTGCTGAGTAAATTGGCGGAGACGCTGTAAACATCCACATCACCAAATCATTTCAGCATATGACCACATATGACCGGCATCTGATTTTGACATTTCCAATTGTCAAAATTAGGTTAGGAATAGAAGTTAGCAACGCTTGCGTCTATCTAAGGGCTGCCACCTTTGCATCCGAACACTGTAGCACAACTGCAGTCTGCAGTATATTATTACTAGGGAGCGGACGTCAGAGAGTGATGTTTGTCTTGTTAGAGTGTCTAATGTTATTTATATTTATAATTCTGAATTATAAACGAGCTGTATGAGGTATAAAAAACATTTTTATTCATACTTGTTAGTAATGCTTTTTAAAGATTTTATTTCGTAAAACCGGTTTTCTTGGACATAGGTACTATATAAGACAAAAGTCTTGCATCAACTTTAGCGAGGAACGTAAATAAAGAGAGAAAGATACCCAACAAACAAAATTCAAATTTCGCGCAATTATTTTTAGTAACTTCAACGCTGAAACATGAAATGACCTATAAATTTGTTTCAGATTAATAGTTCTTTTTATACGATTATGTTGTAGTTACTAAAAATAATTAAAAATTTGAAAGATATATACCATCAGTGACCTGTGCGATTATAATATACTTAAGCACTTGTGGTCGGAACGGCGTAGCGTGTCCCCTGATAGAATATAGACAAATGAAATAGAATACACAAGGATAAAAAACAGACAAAAAAGCCTATTGAATAGATTTAAGGTTAAGCATATAAGTATACTTTTCAGAGAATATGTATTCGGGTTTTAAAGTTTTACCACTAACCTACATAGTTACTTTCAAATAATATACCGTATGGGTTCGTATTTTAGTAAATACATAAATTAAGTAGGTATATTTTTGTTATATTTAGTAAAATGTATACATGTTATACAACGCTTATAAGAAACGATTGTATTATAATCGAAAGATCTTGCGACGTAAATTATTTTTTATAATTTCATGCCAAACTTCTACTAAACTATTAATTAAATAATAAAAGAAGTACTATGAGCGCAATGATTTATTAAGAAATAATAATGAATTGAAATAATATTTTCTATCATGAAATATCAAAATCAAAACTCTACATTGAGATAACAGGAAAACAACCCTAACGACAATCCAAAATTGCCAATGCCAGTGGCAGGATGCGATCCTCTAGCAATCCGATGTAAGCTTGGGCGGTCATTCGCCCATTTATTGGGATAAATTCTCCTGGGCCATGACTGGACATCCAAGCCCAATACGCGGCAGTTACTCGTCCACTAGTCTTATTCTTGACGACTTATTCTGTGTGGAATCTAGTATTTACGGGTCTGTACACTTTTTTTTTGCTAACTTGATCGGATCGAAACGTTTTTCATCCGAAAAAACCACATTCTCCCAATAAAAGTACAGATGCTGGATTGCAAATTCCAAACGTTTTTGAGCGTGATCTTCAGTAAGATCCACAACATGTGCAGGTATCCTACATCTTCTACCGCGTTGCTTCAACAGTCTTCTTACTGTTCGCGCGCTCACCGGTAAATTGGTTTCCTGTACCAATTTTGGAGCACTGAGGAAGGATTTTCTTCTATTAAATTGAATAATCGATTCGAATCTTCAATTGACACCTTCCTTGGTGCACCAGACTTTGGTTTCACGGCGACATTGCCCTGGATTTGGTAGCGTCTAATCCACCGTGATACAGTAGACTGCTAAAATTTAAAAAATCTATGATTAAACATTAATGTATACTTTATTGCAATGCATCTTATCAAAACAGTTCTAAACCAGCCTAATAATTATGTTGTCTAAATGATAATGTTTTGACATTAATTAGTAGATGACACTTAAGCGTTATTTAATTTTGCTTGAAAAATTCGCCATATCTTTATAGTTGAAGAAAAAGATTACTTACCGATTTATTAATTCGCTCACTTATTTCCCTTGTCGTAAAGCCATTTTGCCAAAGAACAATAATTTGTTCTTTAACATAGTCGGTTGAATATCTCTTATGGATAAGAGATATTCATCCGCAAAGAAACACCACTTTTAAAGCTTATGTGGTAGAAAAGAAATCTACAAGTGTCGGTGGGTGCAAGAAGTGTCTTATTGCACCCACCGACACACCCTGCCGCGATGCGAATATATACATTTGTATATGTAAGCCATCTATTCAATAGACTTTTTTGTCCGCTTTTTTTCCGTTGTTTATTCTATTTCATTTCTCCATATTCTTATCATAAGGGGACACGCTTTGCCGACCACAAGTGCTTAGGTAGGTATATTATAATCGCACAGTTCACTGATGGTATATATCTTTCTCTCTTTATTTACGTTCCTCGCTAAAGTTGATGCAAGACTTTTGTCTTATATAGTACATATATATCTTGTAGGTGCAAAACATTTTCTTTACATCGCAACTTGTAATGCACCTAACTGTATAGAAATATGATATTTTTTCTTTTTATGAAGTTGCTGTTACTTTACTATTACTCCTAGTAAGTTGTTTATCTTACTTGATACTTATTATATAGCTATTTTAATTTATTTTTGCTCGATCTATTGAAGCTTATTATGTACTTATTATCGCGGTTTATATGCTCGTAGTTTCTGTTCTGTAATGTGTCACTTCGTGTTTTAAATTTGAAATGTTTATGTTTTAAATTGAACGTCGTACATACATTGCTTGATAGAAGTAAGTAACGTCCCTTCCTAGAGACTGGAAATAAAATCTTGAATTCACAATTTTAAAAATTAGACGAATAAGTATGAAAGCTACTGCAAACGATACATGATATAGGTACATACCGATAGGGAAATTTCATATCGACTCATTTATGTTTCCATATAATCCTATATGAATATATGAACAAAGCTACCACATCCCTTCGTCGAGAATCAAGCGCTGTTAAATCACTAGACCCGACTATGCCCGACTTGCCGCGCCTCCCTTCCACGATCCATACATTTTCTGTACTGGCAACTATGCTTGTTTCAATGCACGGTGTTTTCGGCCTATGAGTCCATCATGTATTCCCTACCCGTATACGCAATGTATTGAATTTTATGCAAATATTGCACTCGTTTATTTTATCATTTGAGATTTAAAATTACTTTTTATACAACTGACTGTAAAAGTGACCCTTTTAAAGCAACCTAACCAGATTAAAAATTGAGTTTTATAACATAAACTGACATAATAAGCGTGTTGTAATAGTTATTTACGATACAAGTGTTAAAAGTGCGATTTTATTTCACGAGTTAAAAGTTTGCGACACGAGCGTTAACGAGTATCGCAATTTACGAGCGAAATAAAATAGCATTTTTAACACGTGTATCGTACACTATTTTTTATACAACTGTTTATATTTAATTTAATGAATTAGGATTTCTCCAATTTTTTTTACATTTTATCACAAAAATAAAATGTATCACAAGTCAGAGGTGCCAGTCATGGTAGCGCACTGATATTTGAGAATTAAGAAACGTCAAGAAAGTTTTGTTGACGTTTTTTTTTTATTCCTATTAAAATAATAAAACTGGATCTTGATGAGGTTGATTGAAACTAATGATGATGCCCAATGAATCCATATTATATAGTAATTGTCGAATGCTAATGTATGTACATATATCTCAATATTTACATAAATCAATTATCAATAATTTGAAAACGTACAATGTTACTAAATTAGCAAAAAAAGTGATGTAGCTTGTAAGTTGTGTTACAATATCTCTTTTTAATTCAAAACATTTCAATTAAAATTTATTTTAAATCAATTCCAATTTGAAATTTTCTTTTTACTAATGACTTGTCTAGTGTCGAATAAACATCACATCACATACATCACATCTCTGGAGTTGTTTGTTCCTCTGTTATACTTGACGTTAAACTTGGAGCCTGTCGATTACCTCGTGTCGAAGATACGGAATCCTGGAGCTGCTTTTATCAATACTAGCTTATTCTGGAGTAGAACTGGCTGAATTGACACTAAGCCGCCTCAAAATTTTCACCATTCCTCATTCTTCCTGTTTCCCTAAAGTTTTGTTCGCTTACGGAAAGGCGAAGAGTGCATGGAGTGCTGTAAAATTGGCGAGGCGGCTTATTGTTGATTCGGTGCAGTTCTACCCCTGATCTCTCTTATGCGAGTGTCAAAAGATTTTTGTTTTATTGTACTACTAGATTACAATAATGTGCCAATGTATCAGTGGCAATATCTCCAATCTATTTCAATGGTTTATTTCGTTTCGAGTACTTACCTCAAGGGCCAGTCTTGGGTCCTCTTTGATTTAGGATACATTTAGTTGTATTGATTCTTTGTGTTATTTGACATTGTAATTTTTTTTTCTGTATCCGATAATCAATAAACTATTTATTATTATTATTTATTCATTATACAGCTTCATTCCAAGCTCACGTGAACAGCTGCTGATATACATCTATATAACTCTTTTCGCTATGTATAGATAGTCGAGTTGCCATCACTGCTATTAATGTTGACGTGTTGCCGTAGAATTTCTGATTTAAAAGCTCAAAATGTCTAGTTCTTAATCAATCTAAATCGTGTGTGCAGGATTTTCTCTAGAAATCTATTGATCTCTCATTTTTGATATTTGCATAATTTTCAATTAACGCCTTTTGGCTTTCAATGAGAAGTGAACATTTAGATTTGACGCTCATATAAACAAGTGCGTATTAGTGCAGCTTGTCCTAACTTATAGGTAATATATCGTCATCGTCATTACTTACCCGGAGCAAGAGATTTTTCTGAATCTCTTGTATGTTTTCCATAAGTTGGTTGCGCTGGGCTGGATCAATATGAAAAATAGACAAAAGTAGCGTCAAATCACTGTGTTGTTCAAGGTTTAAATATGGGTGCAGATATGTGTGCTTTCGCCTATAATTGAAATTGGTTTTCTGGGCACTGTACTCTTCTTTTTACTTTTTATTGCACAATTGCAATATTAGTTACACCTTTATAAACTATGTGGTAGTTGTAGTGCAGAATTTCTTTAGTTTTGAAGCTATTAAATCCAGATATCTTTCCACTTGTAGATCAGTAAAACAGGAATGAATTAAAAATAAATTTATTCTAGAATACAATTTTGCTTTTGTAAAAAAGAAGAAGTGGAAGAAATTAACATTTAATATGTGCCAAATATAATTATAATACACATTTCTACAGAATTTTTTCAAAATGTGGTTAATTTTGTTTAATGGAGTATTTGCCGTCAAACAGGATTTACATAAATGTTTGTTAAGATTGTCAGATATCAATTGGTTCACGATCTGTGGATGTGTTTTTGATGTAATAACGTGATGTTTTAAATTTAATTGCTGAGGAATTTTCAATTATAAATCACATACTTTGCAATAAATTTTGAATTCATTGACAATAGACATACCTACAGTCAGTATGCGCCATTTTCGATGTTCTTCTATGTCTAAAATTCTTTTTTAAATAATAGGAAGAATGAAGTTAATTTTGGCTAGAGTACCATCTTAAAATGAAAAACTATTTAGTGGGTTAACTCCGTGTGGTTTGTGGCATTTCTCCTTTCTCTAGCATTCCAATTAATTAATATTAAAATTAAAATATTAAGTACATATACTGTATACTTAACATATATAAATTTTGAGCATTGTATAAAATTTAGTAATTATAATAAATTATTGTAAACTGCTGCGGAATATATATTCCAAACTGGACCTTCAAAATGTAATCAATTTGAATATGTTTAGCATTTACGGAAAATGTAGAAATATAATTCGTCTAAATTCAATTTTTTTGGATTCTATAAAACTGTCAAAGGAAATTAAAGTACTTTAAATAAAAAGCAATGTATTTTTGCACATATCATTTTTACAATATACAAATTTAGTACGAACAATACAGATACATAAAGAAACATACAGTTTTTACTTTATTCAGCTTAACAGATCATTATAAAGTTGGACATACAAAAACACTTAACGATAACAGTTTAGTATTATAATAGATATTATTATTACCTATATTGTAAGATAATTAAAGCAATTAGTTTTTACCACACTGAAGTTGGTCAAACAAATTCATTTAACAAACACTTTCTGCGAAAGTTATAAGGTTTTCAAAATTACAAAACGTTTAACGGCTTTAAAATTCATGCTTGTTTAAATTTGGTAAAAAATAAACGATTACAATTAATTACTTTGCATGATCGATATCATCACTCTTATAAACACGTTAAAAAAGGTAAGTTTATACAAAAGGAAACGAAAACTATAGAATAGAGATGTATACGCATTGTAAGACGTTGGAGCTCTTAGTTCAGATACGGACGGTTTACAAAATAAGATTTTGTTAGTTTAGACTTTAGGTAAATTTTAGACCATTAAAATGGACTTTGTTCTTGAAAAAAGTGTAAATCAACAAAAATTAATCAACAATTAATTAATTTGCTAATTTTTCAAATATATTGACCTATTTATAATATTAAATAAAAGTTAACATGATGATTTGACCATGAATAGTTCTAGTTTCCTATACATTTTCAAACGTTTCAAATCACGAACACTTTCTTTGCAATATTTTACAAAATGTATTAAACTATTGTTGTATAGTATGTTCACGAAATAAAATTATGAATCTATAGATTGTCGCAGCACAGCGTGATTTTATTTCACATTTTTAAGAATTACGGAGTACTTAGAAGAAGGAATATGTTGAATCTTTGGAAACATTCACTTTCTGCGATTTATCTTTCTAAAAATTTCAGTAATATATTCACGCTATGTTGAGGCAGTCTGTATATTTCAACTATGGATCGTATGAAAAATTGCTGTCGATGTTAATATTTTTATTGAACTACTCAGTATACATAGATAGAGTGTTCGACTACGGTGCGGTTTCAAATTACTGTTGTACTTCAGGAGGTAAGAGAAAAAACCGCGAGTCGAAGTAAGTGTAGGAAACATATGGTGAGCGTATTGGCATTTTGGCGAAGTATTGTAGTTGAAGTTGTTAATATTAGTTTTTGAAACTTGTACTGGTTTTCAAACTATATATACATAAATAGATTACTCTGTATATAGTATTTGTTAATTTTGGTATTGAATTATGACTTGCTTTTGTTTTAATATCCCAATTCATCTTTCAAGAATATTTTGGTTTCAAAATACTCCCAGCAAAACACATTTATATCCATTATTTAAATAAACCGAATGTGCTACACATTACATACATGTAAAGGTGTAAAGGGCAGAATTGTATATAGCGCTTAGATATTGAAAGATCACATATACTTTAGAAACTTTTTGTTACCTATTTGTTTTTATTTTGGCGAGTACAGCTGCAGGAGCTCTCTAAGCTATATTGCTTGTCAAACTATCACTGCAGCTCTTGCTCTATAAATTGTGTGTGTAAATGTCTTTCCGTGGCCTTTTTACAACATTATTTCGCCATAAAAATAATGTTGCGTTATAAATATTATGTCCCAAGAACGAATGGTAGCTCAACTGGGGTACCGATCTAGCGAGACTTGCCATAAGGGTCACCGACAAAATTCGAAACAGGGGACTATAAGTACTGTACTACCCATCACCAACAGTTATGACTCTAGCAGCCATCACTGTTAAATTTTGTCAGTCCTAATAAATAAATATACGATAATTTTTGGTTTGAACATATAATTTTATATATTTTTCGATGATTTTTAAATTAATTACGGGACAAAAAGAATACCTACGCGAAAATACACTTTATGGCTGGATGCGTATAAGTAGGCCAAATACCGACTAGGGTCTAAAATTCGATTAACATGGGCAGCGCAGGGCAACGCAACTTCTATTTTTTTAAATTCCGATTATGACAAGGGGTATAAAGTTTGACTACTAGAACCCCTTTTCTCACGCCTAGAGGTTTAACAGAAAAAATGTCGGACCTTTTTTCCAATTGTTTTAGAAGAAGTATCCGGCTGATAGAATATACGATGTGGACGAAACCGGTCTAACCACTGTATAAAGTAAAATTTCGTTCGTAATTGGAAGAAAAGCGTCAAATCGCGGCTCTTACAGCTGCAGAGAGAGAGAGAGAGAGAGAGATAGGAGCGATAGTAGCAGTGATTGCAAGCATGAGTGCTGTTAGGCATTATGTTCCACCTTTAGATATATTACCACGAAATAATATGAATCACAACCTACAGGTAGGGATGTCCTCAGGCACCGCGGGAGTTGCACATATATCAGGTTGGATTCAAACCAACATTTTCTATAAAATTGTACCAATATTTATTGGGAAAAGGTGAATTACAAGTTTAATGGACGGACACTACAGTAATGTTCATAATGTTGATGTAATTGAATTGGCTAAAAGCAGCGGTGGCAGTGACAATTTAGATACTGCCATCGCATTCTTGACATCAGTTTTCGCAGTTGGACAAATCTTTCATGAAACCTGAAACCACACTACAGGGAGGAAATAAGATAGTAACTATTGCATTCAGACCATGGTCTCCTTATAACATGATGGAACTTTTTGAAAGAGCTTATTTAAGAGTATAAACTGGAGAGATTGCAACGATTTTTTTTTTCAGAAAAACAGGTATGTTTTCCACTGTTGCAAATAGGTAGTCAAAATTTAGACCACAGCTTCAATATTATAATTTTTGAAATCTTTTAGAAGAAAATATTGCACGAAAGAAAGGTGAAGGAATTGTTCAGGTTCCATATACGGCATGTTGATTGAGATCTGCGATAAAGCAATTGTGCATGCAACATTAAATTGATACAAATATTATCATCTCCCGCGAATTGTGTTAGATCAAAATGGAAAAGAAAAAAGTTGTTCAGAATTAAAAGCTACATGTAATTCATTAGTTAGTTTTGACAAATATGTTATAATCTTTCAGCTATAACTATTCACTTCTTTAGCAAACTAACTATAACACTTAGTATTTTAATAATGATAAGTGAAAAAGACAGTGCATATGCATTGATGGCAACTACAACCTGGACACTGCATAGCCCGCATAGCGCAAAAAGAGTGAATATTAAGCTGCGTACTCACTTGAGCAAATTTACGCGCATGAACGCTGTGCGCATACAAATCGTTTGATAAAGGTGAAGAAGCCGACAAGCGATGGATAGCGTTCGTGCGCATGTTGGGTGTTCGTGCGCGTAAATTTTCTGAAGTCAGTACGCAGCTTTATACGCTCTCGCTTTTTGGATTGTAGGGTGTACGGAGTGCTCAGTTTGTACTTTTTATCATGGTGCGTTACAGAAAAGCTGTCGCTGCTACTAATACCTGTCTTTCTCTGCATATCGCGCAGCGTGAAGTGCAAATAAGTTATATATGTCAGATTGTAAGATAATGTAGCGCAAAATAAGAAATGTAGAGTTACATTAAGCAGGAGGAAGAGGATTTAAATGAGAAAAAATTAGTAACACTACATACAAATTTTGACAAACAAATAAAAAAATTAGCCTGCACACAAAAATATAATACAACAATATAAACAGTAATTGAAAATATTTTTCTCGTATATTCTTAGTAAAAATCGAAACTACGGATTCAATTCTTCTAGTAGTCACATTGCTTTATATAAATTACACTTTGTTGCACTGTAAAAAACGTTGGCTTTCTTGATAGCTTTCGGCTAATAAAAGACAACTGATAATAGCAGGTGAATGTTCGTATGTAGAATGATCAGTCTTGCTGTGAACGTGTAAAGATTTAGATGATCTCTTTAATATATAATTAAGTTTTTCTGAGAAATGTAGCTAGGCCACCATTACACTTACGAAGAAGCCTTGTGTATATCATAGGTAACGGCCGATCAGCTTTTATTTTTTTTTTTTGTATACTTGTTGTTTGGGCATTCGCTTCTGACAGTTGGAAACTATGTGTAAACAGGATGTTTAATTAAAAATGAAGAGGACATTGATAGTGATGTTTAGAAAATTATGTGTACCTAACTCAAAGTATTTTGCAATGTTGAAATACAACGATTTTTGATTTAAGTTTCTCTTTAGTTACCTCTTAAAATAAGCAGCAATTTAAGACCGCTAATTTGGAAGAATACTTTCATATAGACAAATCTACATTTCGCAATTGTTAAGTTTTAACATCGCTGCCGTTTTCTTATTAAGGACAAACTACTTAATCATTTATCTATGGACGTATTAATTTTATTCATACCATCCATAAAAGCAGCATATCGCATCTATAACTAAATATTGCACAATTACAATGTTAAATAAGCTACGTATATAAAATACCTTAACAGAAAAATAATAACTAAAACATACATATCTTGGATAAACACAACAATCTCTTTTTAAAGTCGATTCATTTTGATTTTTTCGTAAGAGATAATAGACGACAGTTGGAAAATAGTTCTACATGACTTGACATAATATGCATCATGTATTTGCGTAAAGTATCGAAAAAATTACAGTTTATTAGCTGGATAGCTGGCAACAACAATAAAACAATCTTTACTTTAATTGAAAAGAACTCTGTAAATCACGCACTGTTGTAATTTATATAAAATAGTTGGATTTTTGCTATTCATTCATGAAAATATTTTTTCTTATTTCTTATTCTTTTTCATTCATAAGAGATGCTCCATTTTTGGTTGGCACCGTTCTTCAGGATTTCGCTGCACTTAAGGTATAATGTAACGGATATTATTCTAGATATGTATAGGTACTTTTTTCATTTTAGTCGTTGAGTTACATTCGCTAGGGCAACAGCGAATGCTTGCAGAGCCGAAAATGGATATTGGAAGTCCAATGTATAAGCATTTCCATCAATTCGGCCAAATTGCATAACCTGAAACAAAAAGAAAAAGAAATTATACTTCCGAAGTTGTTGCCGATAACAGGTTTTTTTCCAAAGTTAGTTTATCTATTTTTTTTTGATTTTAAATTTGTAGATAATTCATGCATATGAATGTTACAGATCTATAGTCGGTTCTTATCATATACTTACATATACTGTGTAATTCATTGCTAAGTTGCTAAAATCATCTTTGCAAAAAATCCCTATTTACTAGTGTATCAGTAGAACAAATATTAGAAATCGCCAAAGTCACAAAAATTAGTGCTGGAATAGGTAAAAAAAGACCTCATTTACCCTGCAAGGATTTGTGATCAAACTAAAACAGTGCAGTAATGAGACAACTATTATTGCCAGTTAAACCAAAATGTTAGTGTATGGTAAGTGTGCAGACGATATTCTATATGGTTGCATAGATGGGAAATATCCCTATAAGATTTGAACAGTAGTATGCCATCCATAGAAGATTCAGAAAGACTGCATCATCTAGACATATTAACGAGACGAAAAGAGCAATACTAGTACTTATATACTACAGTAGGTATATACTGTTCTTATTTGTGTATCAGAAATGAACGACTCACTGAGATTCACTATGTACAGAATATATTGCTAAAATTGAAGGAAATAGCCTATTTATTGGTATTTGCACTTTTGTTATGCAAATTATGACAATGACTGGAACATTTTCCATTATCCGGTTTTTCTTAAGTAAATGGAAATTGGAGCTGCAGTTTTTATTTCAATAAATGTGATGTTCCTTCAAATGATGTTGTTTTAATTGGATTATAATGTATTTCAAATATCGAAAGAGAAAACTTACCTAAAACACATGACTCAGGAAGATATAAACTCAGAAATATTGTCAAGAGAAAGAGGCTAGTAGTATTATCAACTAACAATAAGTATCAAGTATTAACCACATAGTACCACCCAGTTCGATTCTGTGAATAATATTCACCGAAACCTACACTCAACGATGAGTTTACCTTCATAATTGTAATCTCACGTTTATGCAAGATGTTATAGAATACTGGCTTCTCAATTGAAACGATGGTATATCAATGAGAAAGAAATGTACAGAATTTGTTTTGTTTTCAAGACAACCTACAGCCAGTATCGCAAAATACGCGGGGAATTTGTTATGTTATCTATCTAGTAAAGAAGAAAGAAACGGATTAGAAAACGAACATAATTTTATTTTTCGACGTGAAAACCATTAACACTAACACACTTATTCCAAAGTTTCTTTAATAACACTAAGCCTTCGAAAAAAATCTTTACAAGTAGTTACAGGGGACGAGGTTAGAGCTGTCGGGTAGATGACCTAACACCTCAAAATCGCATTCGTAATCGTTTTCTGAGCAAAATTTTGGGGTCTTGTTTTGCGTATAGCCGCGTTCAACGTTTTAATTGCGTCTATGTAGATATTTTACAGTCCCTTTAGACATATACTCAATTAACAGAATCCCTTCTGCTTTCTAGAAAATTGTGGTTATTAATGTTTCAGAAAATTGCGTTTTTGCTTTCTTGGGCGATGAATTTTATCAACCCATGGAATGGACTCTTATTTTGGGGAAACTACCAGTGATGTATTCAAGTTTCATCCCCACTTGCAATTCTATTTAAGAAGTCTGAGATAGTAGAGTCAAGTCGCCTTTTATGATGCCGCGCCGTTAATCACTTTGCTCCCAACAGCGAATGGCAAGTCGATCCGGGATTAAACGCTCTGAAAAAATGTCACCGTCCTCCAGAGAATTGAACCCCGGCACTTATCGTCCTCCCACAACGATAGTCGGCCGCCTAACCACAGCGGCCATTGATCCGTTTAAGATGTTAAGTACATTATCAAGCTCTGCTTCAGGAAGAGACAGAAGTAGGTCGTCAACGTACTGATATATGAATGGAAACTGAAAATCAACATTGGTTTGAACATGATGTTAAATACTGTTCATAACTATTTCCGCCAAGGAAGGGCTAATAAAACCTCCCATAGGGCAACCTTTGATTTGTGAATAAAAGGTTTTGTCGTAGCAGAAATAGGAAGAACAAAAGAGAACAGTGATTATGTGGGTAAACAGATCTTCGGGCATAGAGTTATGTTGCGAAATGGAATTGTAATTTTGGAAAAGGATATCAATCTAGAGGTATGTTAGTGTATAAAGGAACAACATCAAAAGAAGCCAATACAAAGCCAGGTGGCAATTGAAAGTTATTGATCTTTTTTGCAAAAGGGGTCAGCGATAGTTTTGAATTTGCATTCCAATTTATTAATATTGCTATAATTGAAATTTTACACGGCGAACAATCACCACCAAATCTTCATGTTTGTTGATGATTTATTTGGTTCGTGTTTCTAGAGGGCTTCCACACTTTGTTAGGTTATCATGAATAGTTTCTCTGTTTCATTTGAACTACTTACACCAAAATTTGACTTGGAAATAGGACGGGCTATTTTCTCCATATATTTTCACCATTCTCTCATGTATTTTCTTCAGTCTAATCCTATTTTTTTATCAAAATTTCTTCTTCAAGTTTCTTCAAGTTCAAGTTTTAAACCAAAACATTTTTTTAAATAAATGTAAAATTAACAAATGTTAACCAATTCGAATCAAACTTCGAGATGACACTATAAAATGTCACAAAAACTTCATGTAAGAAAATCGTTGCGATAGTGTTTTGTTTTCTTAGTTAGGTAGATACTCGTCCAAGTTATAGAAAAGTATTTTTTACAATTGGATATTTCTCGCTCCAGTTTGCGATAGTTAAAACAAGTAAGTGGCGAGGCAATTGGTCTGTTATTTTCGACTGTTCTGGATACATTATGTGTGTTATAGGTACTTGATAAAAGATGTCATGGAATTATATATTTTGTCGGTTCGAAACATTTTGATATTAATCGTCGGAAGTATTAATATAAAATACAAACTTACTTGTTTTCCTCTGAATTCAATTTGAAAATTTTTTGCAGATTCTTGGGTAACTCTACCACCAAAATCTAACTGATATACTTGACTATTTTCATTCCACATGGGCGCTTTGTTGTGCATCACGAATTCTCTACGTTGTGGGATAAAATGGTTGTTGTGGTTATTGCCTCCGTTGCTTTCAGCTTTACCTCTTTTCAGCTGCAAAAATAATACTTAAATAACAATTTATTTAAAGGTAAAGGGATGATAATAGTTAGGATGTAATATTGATTGGGCGGGCAGGATTAGATAGGGTTTTATTGAAATTTACAAAAAAAGTTAACCACAGTTTCATTCATTTGTTCCAAAATGATATGGCTGAATATCGAAATAACTGTTAAACAGCTCAACTATTTATTCAACTTAGATGTGACAGCTGCTGTTTTGTGGTACAGTGCCGAGCATAAAATTAGGGCCCGTATTTTGAAGTTATTTCAGAATTTTTTTTTGTTTTCGGAACTTTTTTGATTGTAACATAGTTTACTAATTTTATGCGATTGTTTTGTCGTGTTTGCGTAAACAAGAAAAACTTTTTGTTTTTTTTTCAAAGTTTTTGTGATTTAAGAAAAGTTTGATAAAAACAGTGTCCCTCAACTGAATTTATAAAAACCATTATCAGCATATTTTTGGTTTCTATCGTTTCATCTGTCAATTGAAAATTGTTTCTTTAGTTGTATCATAATTGTCAGTGTCAGTTATGGCTTGTGGAGGCATATCTTTTGACGCTCGCATGGAGTTCGTCTTTATCGAGAATGGGACATTGAATGCGCATAGATACCTGACACAGGTTCTAGAAGACCACGTTATACCGTTCATGATTGTTCTTGGAGACGATGCAACCTTCATGCATGATAATGTACTGCTCAGATGGTTACTGAATATCTTGACGAGGTTCAAATCACACGATTTGCTTGGCCTGCTCGCAGTTCGGATATGAATCCAATTGAACATGTTTGGGATGAGATGGGGAAATGTTTACGAAGACATGTGTCGGCCTCCAGAAATTCTGAAGAGCTTCGCGACATACTGGTGCAGAAATGGGACAATCTTGCGCAGAATGTGATCCAAAATCGGATCCAAAGCATGCCTCGTCGTTTGAAAGATGTTATCACTGCTGGAGGAGGGAATACTCGCTACTAAAGTCCTTAAAATTTCCTTTGTTTCAACGAAAAGCATATTACACTAAAATGGTTCATTTTCATTACTTTCAATTTAACATTGAAAAAAAATCACAAAAAGTTTTTTTGATCACGCAAACACGACAAAACAATCGCATCAAGTTAGTAAACTATGTTACAATCAAAGAAGTTCCGAAAACAAAAAGAATTTCTGAAATATCATCAAAATACGGGGTGACGCTAATTTTATGCTCGGCAGTGTATTTTGTTGTGTACTTTGTTCAAAGCTTGAAAATTTAAAAAGTAAGTTTTATTCAAAATGACATCTACTGATATATGTGGATAAGTGATATTGACTGACAATGGTAATATTAGGTGAAATGTTAATATGGGTGACAACGTGTGGATTGCAATCATTTTATCATGCCACATACCTTTTGCCTTAGTTGTGCTTTTTGAAACGTTTCCAAGTCTTTATAATTTGTTCCGTTAAAGACTTCATCACCGGAGGCTGTTACTTCATCATCAGAACTTTCTTGCATTTTATTCTTCCTATTTCTTTTACCTAGCAGTGGAGACGAGAGTATATGTTTCCGAACTGGTGATGCAGACTGGGGTCGTTTTCCTGAATAATAAAAATATTATTATTGTGAACTACAGCAATGGCAAAAAATTGTTTCAGTTTAGTACTTGGACAAAAATGAGCGTTCGTTTTTAAACCGGGTCAACTGTACATGCAAGATGCTTATTATTAAGTATCTTACTAACGATTAGCTTATCGCAGAATTGTGATGTTTGGCATAAAAGTTCATCTAGAACTCCATGCGTCGTGTAAGAAGCAATGTTTCTTTTACTGTGCTTTATTCGAAAATATAAATTAAGTAGATCATGACACTTGAATTGTATCGTGCATTCTTAAAAAATTGTCAAAAAATGAAAAATAGACATTGTTTTCACTTTTCATTGCACTTTAGTCAACAATTTTAATAATAACAGGAAAAATAAAGGGAACTTCATCAAGGGCTGTACCCCGATTTTGATAAAACTTATTAGGATTCTGGAACAATCGCAAATATACGATAGCTACTTCTTATAGATGCTCAGTTTCACTTTAAAGTTGATTATTATAACCGAGATTTTAATGAAACAGCAAGAAAATAAAATATTGAAGTCATTAAAAAAATCTGTTTGTTCTAATGTATAACGTAATTTTAGTTATTGATCATTTTCCATAGCTGAATGTGCTATCTATGTGATTTTTTACTGACTGGAGAGCATGAACCAGAATGCCATTATTTCCCTGCGGTTCTCTTGTTTCGACTAGTTTTGAGATAATTCTATATAAAACCTAATAGAGCAAGTTTGTGTACTTCCTGTTCTCAATCGAAATAATGTGCTTCCACAGAAAAAAGTACGCGCAATTACGCGTTGGAAAATGAATGGAGCCTTACGTGTTGTAGCGCGTGAAGTTGATGTAAATTCTAATTTTCTTATTTTTTTGCTGAAAGAAAAAATGGCAAATATCACACACAGTTGCGTACAAACCAAAAACTTCAACGCTTATCAAAGTACTACGTTAAGGCAGTTTTATGCATAGCATCTCTTAACAAATTGCAAGAAAGCCATTACCGCCATCGTCTTTCTTGGTGCAATAACTACGACAAGAAAAAGATTGAGAGCAAGTGGCCTTAAAGGCTATCGCGTTGTTATTACAAGGTAACTTTCCGAGCGTAATTGATAAAACAGAATAAATTTCGCCGTACTCCATCGGAATATGCCCGTAGATTTTTGGAAAACGGTAATCTTCAACAACGAGTCGATTTTCCAAAGCACCTCGACCTCTTAACTCTCTTCAGGGACAATATGTCCTTCTCTAAAATTCAGGGATAATATGAGTCCTTATAAGAAATAGGGAAAACGCAATAGAATAAAGATGTAGTAAGCTACTGTGGCAATAAATTGTGCGTGAATGGGGAGAAGTGAGTGAGTGACGAATATTGACATAAATTAATAGAGTGTTGGTGATATACTCTCTATATAGATTAGAACAAGTAATTTAAAGCAACGACGGATGGACTCATTATGAATAAGTATTAATCACCTCACTAAAAATAGTAACTTCTTCTGTTTAACCGAATTTTGCAAACTTAGTCTCATTGAAAACAGCATTATTCCTCCAATGTAATGCTTATAAATTTGAACCAATCTAGTAAGTGAGGTGCATGCTAGAGGACACCGTTTAAATATTTTCGGAAATTTTTTTTATCGAAAATATTAAATGGAAACATTTTTGACTACAGATTAAAAAATAGGCTAAATTACCAATAAATCAGCTAAAACCAGGTATCGCTATCTTTTACCTATTCGAAGATATCTTGAGAAACGTTTGATTGGTGAATGGAATTTAGCAATTTGGTCTTATTAAAAAGGATTTTTTTTGGCCTATATTTAGTGATTCAAACTATTTAATATTATTTTGTCCATCACCGCTAGAGGGTGTTAAGGAAATTTCAATGCGTAAATTTTGTGATTTTTGAAAAGAACAGTGTGTGAAATTGAAAGCTTAAGATGTTAGTGAAAATGACAGCAGTATGGTTGAAATAAACAATGCAACAAAACAACGAAAAAGGAAACGGCATAATAAAATCAATATCACTGACCGACTAAATTTTCAAATTATCTCCCATCATTTTCTATGCAAACGTTTACTCTACGACAAGAGGATAGAACTACAGTTTTTATTTCTGCCTTAGGAATACTTTGAACGGTATTCCCTATTTACACAACCAAGCTTTTACGAGCAGTAGGTTTTGTTGCAAAAACAAGATATTCTTTTCGCCTCCACAAAGAAAAATCTTCAAATTTGGGGTCCTGGGTGGTCAAGCAAATAGACTGGCGTGTTCTATCCACCTACCAGGATCGGGAAAATTGCAAGCATTTACGAAGAAATGTACAGCCACATGTCTTTCATTTACATTCCCTTAACGCCCTTTAACAGAAACAATAATATTAAACATGATAGTACTTTCTTGGCCACCAAACATTCCACCCACTGTTAATGTAAAAAATCACAAACTTTACTTATTTAAATTTTCGGTGATTGACGGAACAATATTAAACAGTTTAAATCACTAAACATAGACTAAGGAAAATTCTTTCTAATAAGACCAAATTTGCTAAATTCCGTTCACCATTCGGACGTTTCTCAAGATATCTTCAGATAGGTAAAGAATACCGATACTCGGGCTTCGTTGATATGTTAGTAATTTAGCCGACTTTTGAAATCTGTAGTCAAAAATGCATGTTTTTATTTAATATTTTCTATAAAAACAAAATTTCCGAAACGATTTAGAATGCGTTCTCTGTTATGCACGTCACTTTCTAGATTGGTTCGAAGCAGAATTGGTTTGTAAGGATTAGATTGGATGCTGATTTCAATGAGATTAAGTTTGCAAAATTCGGTTAAACAGAATCGGAGATATAAGCGTTACTTAAAAAGAAAGTTTGCCATCCACCCGTCCTCTTATTTGACAAAATACAAAAAAATTATCCAGTATAAAATATGCGGAATTTTCAGAAAAATCCTATTTGATATTTGTGACAGACCTCAGTCAGTGATATTTTTCCCGAAGCTGTACTGAAAACCGTTTCTGAGATATGGCCGAGTTACATTTTCAGTTGGCCACCCGGTGCATATAAAGTTATATCTCCCACTCTTAATCTGAAACTCTTTTGTTAATATTCTAATTTCTTTTAAAATTGTTCAGTTATAAAAAATTTTGCGGTTATGTTCTGTACTGCATAGCTTCGTTATGTTAGTTATGTTGCTATTAATTAAATTAATTAAATTTGAAAGACTTCATAAAACCTAAGTTTATATCACAAGATATGGTTAAACAATTCAGATAGTGTTTAAATGTATGACAAAATTATGTATGCATTCATTGGTTTTGTAGTTGTGTTCATTCAAATGTTTTTGTAAAGGCTTTATCTTTTGTCAGCTCTACTACTAGCTTAAACAATTGGTATCTATTCTAGCTTACCTTTTTTACTTGGCGCTGGTGACGATGGTGAACTTCTTGGCAGTCGAGGAGAAACTGGCGGTGTTTTCTTGTTATCATCTTCCCTTAATCTAGTTAATAAGTTCTCTAAAGTAGCTAAGGCATGTGTATGTATAGAAATACTTGGTTTGGAACTGTTTGTGTGCGAACATTGTTCGTTTTGCACTTTAGCAGGTGAATTCTTCTGCTTACTTCTCCCTCGATTTTTATTTTTATCGCTATAATTAACCGTGGAATTATCATTTTCTTTTTTCTTCGCATTAACGGTGATTTGGAGCTAAAGAAACCTAATTTTAATGTGTCCTTTTTGCTACTATTATTGGTACTGTTGTTATTAAAAGTATCTTCAACAATTGTTGTGGGAGTTGTTTCGTTTGATTTACTTTTTGGTTTATCTTCTGGAACTATTTCCAATATAACTTCTTCTTTAGGTGTACTTTTAAAATTCTCGGTACAATGTAGAAGATCGCTCGAATCTAAACTTTTAGATTTACCGCAATTTTTGAGTTTCTTCTGGTTAATTTGGCTATTGTCGTTACAATTTTGTCTTCTACTGTTTCGTTTATGTTTGCTTTTCCGATTTACTAAAATTAAACGTTTTGGAGTATCTTTCCTTAACATCTGTAGTGTTACGTCGTTAGGAACCATTTGTACGTCAACTGAGTCTAAATAACCTACGCTACAGCTGCGTATCATGGAATCCGTTATACATATTGGATTTGTTCGTGTCGTGGTGGAAGAAGGTCCCGCGGATACTGCATCTTCGTTAGGTATTTCTATCGCATTTAATGTGGGAGATACAACGCCTACTTGATTGGGACTTAAACGACTTTTTCCTTTTTCTTTTCAATCATGTTGTTCCGATTATTATTAATGTTATAATCGTTTTGCATAGCTAAATCGATTTTCTTAAATATGGATTTTTGTTGGTCACTTAAGTTCAGTGTTAGAGGAATACTGTTATTTTTATGTTCGCTAATAATGGACGATTTTACTTGTTGAACATTATTGGTGGTATTTGAATAATCGCTTGTAGTATAGGATAGTAAGGTTTGCGCTGGCGGTCTATCGAAAATTATATCGCTAGGTGCTACAGCATTTTTAGGTGACTGAAGAGCGGGTACTGCTCCTTCGCAGTATAACGGTGATATGGCATGTCTTTGACTACCCCCACTACAACTTCCGGTTCTATTGTATTGACTGACGAAGGCGGAACTTTGAGAAACCGGTGAATTCCTAGGCGTTGAACCGTGAGGCCTTATCGATTCACAAAAGTTTGCTACTAAATCCGTCAGTTCTACATAAGGAAATTCATCATCATAGGACTCAGCTTTAGCTAAAACTGGGAGGTTTCTTGGTATGGCGTTGGTAGTATCCGCACCCAAGTAGTTACACGAAATTTGCGATTTTGGTCGCGCTAATCGGTTACCCCGAGGAGACATCGGCGCAATAGGTGGACTGTTATCGATAGATACGCGTTGCATTCTAGTTTTTTCTTCCAATTGATTAATATCTTCCTCATCTTCTGAAAACAAATTGGGGTTGAAATTTGGATCGGGAACTACCGGAAAGTCGTCCCGTAATTCGGTCATGATAAGTGTCATCTGGCGGGGTTGTAGGTGAAGCAGTGAGGTTTTGTATGTTACTTGGCCCAAATTAGCGGGAACTGAGTCGACTAGACCGTGTATTTTGAATTTTGTTCCCCAGATATTTGAGGTAACTTCGACCAGTCGGACATGCTAAAGAATAAAACATGCAAATTAGGCTTAGAATTGTAAAGATTTGGTAAAAAAGGTAGTATTGTGATTAATAATTTTATTAATATGTAGTATTAAGCAAATCAACAGAAAAGGTGCTGTTACGTTTAGGCCGGTGCATTTTATTGACGACCATCACCAACAAATGGGGATCCTAAAGAGCGAAAGGTTTCATGTTCACTTGCTCAAATGCATCGCTGTATTTATGAATAAGAATAACTACAGTAATTTTATTCAAACTTGTATGATTTTTCAATTGTAACAACTACCCATTTTATTACAAAATAAGTGTTTGTTCTGTATTTTTGAAATATAAAATGCAAATCCTTGCTTCCATTCTAGCCAATATTGTTTGAAATTTACCTCAGGTAATGTGTCAACATATGACAGATCTTCCGGTTCCGGATCACCAGAACTCTGCCCTGATTGCCGTTCTGAATGTGGAGTTCTACTATGAGATTTATTTCGTTTCTTCCTTCTGCGTTGCATCCTTGGCGAACCAGTACATCCTTCTTCTCTGTCGCTGTCAGATGAGTCACTGGCTAGATTACCACCGCTTGTTGAATGACTGGACGAACCGGAACTTTTGGATTCCGGTGACCATTGTAGGTGCAAATTGTAATCTGGTGCAGCGTAAAATAAATATATATAAGGTTAATATAAGGTAAATATAAAGTTATTTGCTGTAAGTTTCGTATTTTATTTGTGAAATTTCATATGAATGTGTAACTAATAACTGTTTTTTCTTATATAAAACCTATATTTGAAATATAACATGAAGTTTAGCTGAATTCCTGTTGTGAGTCACACATTTTTTGGGCCACTGTTTCAAAAATATTTTGTAATAAATACAGAATATGATTTATTAGGATATAGTTTATTCATATTAATATATATAAAATTAAACAGAAGTGGAGTGAACTGGAATTACTTTTGTTATAATTAACTCTAACAGCTTAGGCATTTTAATTAAGGGATTCGTTTGAATTTTATGATTAGGTTACAACAGGTAGTAGAATGAAGTAAATATCGCCCAATTGGATTAAAAAGGTATGCTTTACGAAACATTTCTTAGCAAAGTTTGTCCTTGAAATTAGAAGTGCATTCGGTGTTGCCAAATTGGGTTCTCTGTTTGAATGGCAATACAGATCACATACAACGACGACCAAAATTAGTTTGTATTAAATCGCCGATCATTCTGTATTCGTTGCTATTAAAATTGCACACATATTTCTGTGTATCGTAATCGCCTCGATTACAGTATTTTCCAACCGAAGAAGGTTTTTCATTCAGCAATAATGTCGATGATTTGATGTTAATATTCGGTCATCAACACAACTCAGAAGAATGGCGTCTTTTTAGCAATGCTTCTAAAATGAGTTTGAAAGCTGTGCTTCACATAGGAAATGTTTATCCATCCATCCCGGTTAGCTACGCAGTCCATATGAAGGAAGCTTATGAAAACATGAGTCATCGTCTCGACAAAATTAATTACAAACTTGTAGCAATTTTACTCGGTTTACAACTGTGGTACACAAAGCACTGCTGTTTCCTTTGTGAGCGGGACAGTCGATCGACAACTTTCCTCTATGTTGTTAAAAATTAGCTAGCAAAAGAATGGGCTTTATAAGGTACTAGTGTAAGTACTAAAATAACCTCAGCGACGTCAGTGATGAACACGGCATCAAGACATTTCTGTTATCGAAATACGTTACCAGCGCAAGTGGAACAGTGAAATGTTGGCTGACTATTGTTGGAGTTATCAGTTAGTTGATATCAGAAAGTACCGCAATATAAAAAAAAGAAAAAAAAAGCAAAAAGTAAAACATTTTAAGACGAAGAAGAACGTTTGTACCAAAACTGAACGTGCTAGAAAAAAATTGTTTTTATTGTTGTTATTACAACTGTAAGAGAAAGTAAAACTACATAGTTACTAAAGAAAAAAAAAAAAATTAAAATTTGTTTCCTAGTATAATTTTAGAGATGTGGAACGATGAAACTTCTGCGACGATTTAAACCAATTTGCTCATTGTCGATGCTTGGTTCGCAAACCCAATATAAGGGTACAACGGCATTTCAATGCCACCTTGATATTTTTACTCTACTATGCTCTATTTTTTCCTTTCCATAAAGCGAAAGAATGCTTTAGGTAAAGAAAAAAAAAATTAAAATTAAAAGTATTGCTTATTTAATTGCCGGTGGAAAATTACATTATATACATGTATACGCCAAGAAATACTTCGGTGTTAAAACACATCTAATTTAACCTAATCTAACACTTCAAAAAGTAAGAGAATCAAAAGAGTTTATTACTTTTTCAGGCACTTAGAATTTAATTTAATATTTACCTGATATGCATATTAAAATAGAAACTGAGAGATTGAATTACATAAACAGAGTTTTACGCAGCTGTAAGTATACAAAATACTGATGGATCTGAACTAGTCAAATTCTAATACAACCGTCAACTTTTGCTCGAAGTCCTAGATACACACAAGATAAAGAATATGATGGCTTCATTTATTTAAAAGTTGTTTGTTCGGTGTACTATGATGTTTCATATGCAGTAGTGATGTGTAAAACTGCTATTTTTATTAGCAGCTACAAACTGCTACCGCTACTTTTCGTTAGCAGTTAAAAAAAACTGCTACTTTTTGTAGCAGTTTCGTTTTATCGGTTTTATACTGCTTCTCTGCTACAACGGGATAGAACATATGATGTCTATAGAGCTGCTACGTCAGAAATATTTACATTGGAAAACTGCTACAAAAAGTAGCAGATTCTTTTAATATTTGTTAGCTGCTACAAACTGCTAACGACAGTTAGCAGTTTCAAAATAGCAGTTTGCTTCGTAGCAACCCATCACTAATGTGCAGAGTCAAATGAAAATAAAGGGTTACCTTGCATTCATATTTTACTTTGGGTTGAACAATGAATCCTATCGGATTTGCTCTACCAAATAATCTGTGCATTTGTAGTTAAAGTAAATGTGCTTCACGGATCATGTGGTAAGTTAAACTATAAGTCACCATGGATGAAAGATGGTTATTAGTTATTAGTAATGTTAAAGTTTACACCGACCGTTTATCTAATCACTTATGCAATTTAACCGCGCAATATTATTCGATAATTTTCAGATTTCAAATTGTATGTATATGTATGTGAGCTTCGACCATCTATTTCGGATTGGCGTCATTTTAGTATCGATAATTTTATTCATTTTTCTATTTTAATACATGCTTTTTTTGCTAACTTTGTCAGTTTTTAATGCCCCTTCCAAAAAGGTTGCAATTTGAAAATGTTTGGATGTTGGATATGCCCAGTGTGTTCAAAAATTTTGAACTCATTTCATTTTTCTACGTGACAATTGAAAAGATATCCAACCGTTTCCTGATTTTTCTAAAGCACCCTATAACATCAGTGGGTGGTACCTTACAACTCGATTATTACGTATGTATACAGAATACATACAGAAACGTATAATACTATACTAGACTACTAGAACTAGGAACTGTAATTGGTAGTATCCATTCTCCGTTTTAGTCCACATGTAAAGCACTAGATTTAATCGAAAATGGCAACCAGTGGTACACTACTAAGGAAGAAGCTGCCACTTGCGGTCTTCAAATTGCATGAAGCATTCATAGTAACGCTGGTATTTCGTCAGCCCGCCGAACACGAGAATATATGAAATACATTTATAGATAACTTTTCTAAATAAATAAATAGTTTGGTACCAACGTACCATGGCACACAAGAGCGGTATAGAACCAGTGAATGGAATCTTCAAAGATCTTAAAGATAATGATGATTTAATGATACTTGTAACAATGCTTTTGAGTGGCGATTTTAGACAAACTATTACGAACTTGCGATGAAAAAGAGCAAATAAAATTCAAGAGTGTATGAAGTTATCGCACCTAAGACCGCTTATTCATAATCTGACAGTAAAAAGAAACATGAGGGTTCATTTAAATAGCAATCTTTCAATAGGAGATATGGAGTACCTATTTGTTTATACTTCATTGGCAGTTGACAATGTATTGTTAATTTTTGACGTGATATGTAATAAATGATCTTGAAGGATGCAGAATGTGAAACGATTAGCCAAATCATTATATGCTACAGTAGCTGCAGAGGTTAAGTTAATGCAAATCTTATATCTGAATATAGTATATGTCAAAATAATTTCAGAGTGAAAGCTTATTAACGAAGATTTATGTAATGATGAGAATGAGCAAATGAATTTAATATACGAGTAAATTTTTTGTATGAATTTTAATAGTCGGCCTACCTTCTACTTGTGGATCGAAAATAACAAATTCTGGTCTAATTTTGCTTGTCCTTTTTCCTTTCAGCAAAGGCACTAAACCTCCGAGGTATTCTAAGTAAAGAGTATAGCATGTGCCAGAAGACACATGATTATTGTCATCGTCATGTCTGATCATGGTACAATGCAGTCGGACCGATCCAATGGGCGGTTTTGAAACGAAATCCCTTAAAGCACTTGCTTCTGGAACACAACACTAAAATACAAAAACAAATAAATAAATGATTACAAGTTTGAATCGATCTCAACATACCCGTATTGTTTGAGCAAATAAATTCCCTATAAGGTTTCTAATTCTCGGCGGCAAAGGAAGAGCACATAATTGTGATTCATGTCTCAAACAGTTGTAGATTTTCAAGCGACACAGTAATTGTAGAGTGGCTATCCTCCTTGAAACCCAGGCTATGTGAATTTGGGTACCGGTGGCCAAAAACAATCTTTTATCGTTGTGTCCCCAGGTTAAAGCCGATATAGGTGCCTAAAGAATTATATAGAGTATTTCAAAAACATTATGATTGTTACAAATTTAGACACTGACTTGTGTGTACGGTAGCACAGTTGAATAAATAAGGATGCCTTTATCGTTGTAGAATTTCAATACGTTGTTGTATTCAGACGGTGGCGTAATAGCACTACCATCCATGGTTGCACCGGCAATGGCTAGGAGTTCACGAGAGTTGCTCCATTCCATACAAACAGGTCCTTGAAGACCGGTATTTATTTGGATAGGCGAGACGTCATCAAATGTTTTCAGGAGGTAGATGTAACCGTTTTGTAGGCTAACAGCTAGTACGAATTTACGTTCAGCTAAAAAGATGGTTACATTTAGAATTGAACGCAATCACATTGTATTGAGTCCAGAATGCTTTTAGTAACATCAAATTTACACTAATTAAGTATATCTTAGAAGCTAGGATACCATTTTCAGATCATTATTAATTATTTACAGCTCTCCTAATTTTGAACTTTCTATGGATAATAATGTGGATTTACACGCATTCGTTATTTTCTTCGTCCAGTCTTTACTCCTATTCGTTCAACTCTTAGAAATTTTGGAAAATTTTCTAAATAACAGTAGGACTAAAAAATGGAACGATGGATAACACATCCGTGTAAATGTATCCATAGTCTGCAGCTGTCAAAATAAAACGAGTATTTTAGAAAGTACATACACTTTGAAAACAAATGAGTACTGTATATTAGCGTATTTTTCGTAGTGTAAATGCACTTTTTTTTGAAAAATGTAAGAATCAACTTCAAGGTTAGATGCATCCTGGAAAAACCTAGTAGTATTTACAACAGATTATTTTGAGGGTTCCTTAGTTATAATCCTTAATGCAGTGTTTGCTATCATCCCTTTTTAGGAATTTGAGAAAATTACCTAAAAAGCTAACACTTTTCCTAGTTTTGTACTGCAAACTGGGGTTAGTTTTCACTCACTTAGAGGTGTTACTTTACGCCATTGTCATAAACAGTTTAAATTTAGTTGCACTCTTAGATAAGATGTGTAGAATAAAGTGCAGTGTTTTGAAGGTTGTCTATGAAGATACAGTGACAGCGCCAAATAGTTGTTGCGCATTTGTTTTTACAAACAGCTGTAGTAAGTGAATTGGTATATAGTAATATTTGGTGTGTGCAGCGGTTGTTATTCATACCTATGAAGCAAGTATTTATCTACTAGTTTATATGTATGTACAGATACGTGCAAAAAAATGGGGACAACTCTTATAAGCATAAATCCCAAGTTATCTGTGTAAACAGATCTACCGTGACATACAGCATATTCAGATTGTCATTAAGTTAATTGACATTCCATGAGTATGGGACCTTAATTACATAATTTATATGTTTGTCGCAGATTTTATTGCACGGTACTGTTACCTTTGTTGTAATGTTCTGGATGAGGTTATCATTCATAAGTTATAAATAACATAGTATCATAATTTAATTGAAAGACAAATTAAATGTCATGGACGATTCTAGAAAAATATTCTTATAGCTTATTCGAATTGCGTCAAAAATGTCTGTATCAGTAATGCGCCGCAAGAGAATTATTGATGCTATACGTAGTTTATCGGGCTAGTAAACTGTAGATTACGTTCAAGGAAAATGGTCCCAAAGGGTACTGTTACAATGTAAGTACCGCTGGCTGGTTTGATAATACAATATAGGTATTCTGCCCAATAGTACCTATTTAATACATGCCGGACAGTATTATGAGAGTGGGAGGATAGTGTTGATGGTATTCGAAATAGAACCAACCATCTTCGCATCATTGTTGTCGAAGAGACAGAAGTTGGAAATTATTATACTACTGTTGAAACCTATTTGAAAGCTGGTTTGCGGAAATGTGAACTATTTCTTTTAAATGGAGAAGTTTTAAGCCATATGTGCTTATAATGCTGATATAGTTGAGTCAAAGTTTATTAAAGCTTTTGAAGCGAAAAGGTCAGAAATAACTTGCATTGCTAAAAATCGTCGGAAAGAGAAACGAACATTTTACCTGAAAAAGTGTTCACGTTGGTGAATCCATGATTCCTGAAAAGATTTCGGTGGAAGAGCCTGTTATTTCTCTTCTTAGGTAAGATGAAGATATGGGTTTTGATTACAATTCTTTAGATAATATCGATTTGCAAGAGATTATCAGGCAGGAAAACGAATTTATGAATATCAAACTTCTTAATATAACAATGACAATTTCGCAAATGAGGTTCGGGAGGGAGGTGTGCAGTATCTTTGAATCAAGGGCAATTATACCTCGGACAAGGCGATTTGTGTGGCGTTTGTTGATGAAACAGTTACCATTAAGTTGATGATAATCTTCCTCAGAATGTGGAAATGGCTGTCAAACAGAGACGTATTAACTTACTCATGATCAGATGTTCTAGACTCTATACAGCATCCCAAGCAAATTTCTAAGAGATGTTTTTCCGTCGTATTTTATTTGTTTTATACAATATATATAGTTGAGTTTTTTTTAAATAAAGGAACGCCGTAGCTTTATTTTATTGGAATAAAAGACTAATCTTTTCCTTGCACAGATTTGTGCATTATTATTATTTAGGATGGAGTAAAGTAATCCTGCCCTAGGGAAATCTTTGCTATCCTTTTTAATAAAAAGAAGACAGTAATAACATGTTTTTCAAATAGGTGCCATGGTACACATATTCTACTGGTTTATATCTATATGTGTTATAGGCAAAGGTCGATATTTGGCCTCTCCGCGGAATGACTGGTCTATCATAGGTTTGATGAGCCCTTTTCGGCAAACCTCGAAGTAGGTTCTAATTTCGTTCTTCACCGATGTATTTTTAGTTAAACTTAGGAGTCCCCAAACTTGTTCGTCAAACGTCGAATGTACAATAATCTGACAGATTATTTTACTTTCGATGTTTGACTAACAAGTTTAGATACTGCCAGGGTTGGCTAAAACTGCATCGGTCAAAGAACGATATTAGAATCTATTTCGGAGTTTGCCGAAAAGCGTTGGTCAAACCTAGGATCGATTAATCATTACGCGGAAAGACTAGATGTCGACCTTTGCTTATAACATATGCATCATACAAAAAAGTTGATTTTTATCGAGTTTTTGATTTGGTTTTACAGAGTTTTTAGAACTAGTCCCATAAATGAAGCAAAGTAACCTGAGTTTGTGGTAACTTAACTACAAAATAAAATTATTTTTAATTGATCACATATGTTGTTTGCATAACTTTGAGTAATAAGTTAGTATTTTTATTTTATTTTACTATTTTTGTTTAATATGTGGTGAGTGCTTAGTTGCAGTGGCTCCGTAAGCTGTATTACTTGTCTGGCTATCACTGCAGCTCTTGCGGTGTAGTTTGGTGTGTGTAAGTTGTATTTAAATGGCTTTGTGACAACATCATATCGCCTTTTATGATGCCGCGCTGTTAATCACTTTCCCAACAGCGAATGGCAAGTCGATCCAGGATTAACCTCTCTGAAAAAATGTCACCGTTCCTCCAGAGAATTGAACCCCGGCACCTATCATCCTCTCACAACGATAGTCAGCCGCCTAACCACTGGATCTTGCCGAGATTGATTATATCGTAGAGATATTAATGTAAATTAGTTTTCTTTTCGTTTATTTTTAAAGATATAAAAGGGTTTTAGGTGTGATGTACATATGTATCAAACGTACCAATTTCTAATATTAAGTACTAACGGCTCGATAGCTAAAGTGATAAAATCGGCTGACTATCAAGATAAAAAATGCCGAGGTGAATGTTCGAATACAGTCGGAGATATGATGCAATTAACAACACTACCTTCCTTCAAAATTATACAGTAAGAGCTGTAACGGTAGTCTTAATAGGCAATGCAGTCTAGAAAAACCACAACAGCTGTAAGTATCCACGACAAATTAGATATACAGGGTCGCTGATATGTATGGAAACGGTCGATTATTGGGTAAAATACCTATACGAGATACCGGAAAAAGTTAAATACAAAAGTTTTAGAGTTTTTAAATGCTTATTAGCTAAGAATAATTCTAAGTATACAGGGTCGGTGGTAAAGTCGTGGCACGTCAAAGTTACATTTTTTTAAATGGAACCACCTGTATATTCTTAGATAATTCAATTCCTTCTTCAATTTTAAGTAAAAATTGTAATACACATAATGTACCTAAATCCAACCGTTTCCGAGTTATCGATCTTTGAAAATATTACTTAAATAAAATCTAGGTACCTAAGTAGGCCATGACGCACCTTAAAAATGTCATAGCACCTTATAAAATAGGACTGTAAACCTGAATTTTACAATTACATACTTGTTTTTTTTTCAAATACAAGCGATACCTAGATTTTATTTAAGTAATATTTTCAAAAGTCGATAACTCGGAAACGGTTGGATTAGGTGCATTATGTGTATTACAGGTGGTTCCGTTTAAAAAAATGTGACTTTCACGTGCCACGACTTTACCACCGACCCTGTATACTTAAAATTGTTCTTAGCTAATAAGCATTTAAAAACGCTAAAACTATTGTATTTAACTTTTTCCGGTATCTCCTATATTTTACACAATAATCGACCGTTTCCATACATATCAGCGACCCTGTATTTTTAGGATTATTGTAACGAGCTCGTATACCTTTTCGGTTGTTTCAAAAATGAACCATTGTTTTTTCAAACAGTCTTGTTTCGTTTAAGGTTATCATTCTCATGTTAGTATTAAAATTTGCACAAAAGAACCTCTTACATTGTTCGTGTGTCAATTTTCGTTTTTCCTTATCGGAGAACTTTTTAAAATCTTTTAAATTATGTGCAGACAAAATAAAAATTAGTATCCAGCTCATGTCTAATAATTTAGATATTATTCAAGAAGAACTTTACATGTTCAGGCTAATATTAATAAGAAAACACGGCAACAAAAATGACGATATGGTTAAAAGCAGTGGGCTAATATAACTGCAAATGAAGTCAGTGGTGGAATTGTAGATTCAAGTAATTTCGAAGAAACAAATAATTTGAATTAATTAAGAAATACGACACAATAAATACCAGTGACAGAATAGTTTTAATTGAAAAAAGCACTACAATAACGACCCTGTTGTAGTAATATTTCACGTTGAGAAGTATTTTGACACGCTTCTTCATTATACATAATTGCGTCATAAGATATGACAAAATAGTGGTTACGTAAAAAAATGTCTCTACACTAGCAGTTGAAAGTTTCATACAACTGTTTAGAATGTCTAAATACATTAGATACGAGCGACTTTTAAGAACACCGTAACTTTGTTCCATGACTAATAAGGATAAAAGATTTTAATCTTCGAAGTTAAGTTGCATTTCAATTAATTCCGCACACACACCAATCCTAACCATGCACAATTGCACATTTTCTAATTAAGGTAAAGTGCACGACTTAATTACAATAAATCCAAAACGTATTAAATTAATTAGAAAAGGTTTTATCATTTTTCAATTACCTGCTAGCTAGGTGTATTGTAAATTGGTAGCATTCTTTACAAATAAGCCGGATTTTTCAATTAACTAACAACGCATACATCTGATGTTTATTTTTCTTTATGAATTCACATGTGAAAAATGATTATTTCTTAATCTATTCCTGCTTTTAATCAACAATTTGAACCAACATACAAGATTAACGGTAAACAAGCTCAGTTTGTAACTTCTATTGTTTAAATAACTAACTCTCAATTGAAATTGTGATGATTATAGTGTTACGTATTGATAATGTGTGGTCTCATATAGCAAAAGGTAAAATAGCATCACAACGTTTTCTCGTTTATTTTAAGGACAAATCGACGTACTAATGTCCCGGCAATGTTTACTTGAAAATCAATTTGTGCGAATATGAAGCGGTTGCCATATTAAGTTTAATATTTCTAACAATGACAACGTTTATTTTATTAAAAACAAAACCATTTCTAAATAAACAAATTTTATTTTTGACAGTTGTAGTAAATAGTTGTTTATATCAGGTTGCATATTACAGATTGTTTATGATAGAAGTTTGCTCAATAATGGTAATGAAAGATCTGATGAATCAATGAGTGAAGACAAAATGAGCAATAAACTAAAATAAATTTAAATAGAATTAGAATACATTTGAAATTATTACCAGCATTTGTAACTCCAGGATCGCTCTCATCACCTTCTTCCATTTTAAATTTTTCGCAAGACCAAGCCATCGACGAGATTCCTACTTCAGAACTTAGCTGAACTTGTGACACCATTGCTCCGTGAACATCCATCACTATGATTTGTCCAGACGTTGTCCCAAAATACACCTGTTGATCATCCGGCGTCCAAATACCACAGGTTATAGTAGCTTCTAAATTAAGCATCGACGACCAATAACGTTGACCTGCTACAGAACCAACTAGCACGAATCCGTCCTATTAAAGGATTTATCGTTATTATAAACGAATTTGTATATTTTAATAAGAGGTAAATTTGGTTAATTTAAGTGATTTTACATTTACCTGATAACAAATTAAAGCCATTCTTCCATCATGTGACCAGGAAAAATGTGTCACTAAAGTATTTCTATCGTTAATTAATTCGATGGACCATCGACCTTCATACTTTATCCATACGAAAATTATGCCGGAACTGTCACAGGATGCTAGTTTTTGATATGGCTCGTTCCATTTAACCATGATGACCTAAAGTGCAAAATAAATTGAAATTTATTTTATAAATTGATTAATTATATTATTATTCTGATAAAAATATAGTCTAATTGCAGTATTCTCCTTGTAAGTTAATCTTATTAAGCTCATAGATTATTCCTTACAATGTGGTTTTAAATATACTATTTAATTAGCTTACATTCGCGTGTCTGATCACAGTTTAAAATAGTTTTCTCATCTTGACATGCTATGGAACTAGGAGAACATAATATACAATAGTGTTTTGTTTGGTGTTTATCCCTAATTAAATTTTAACTTTTAATGGTAGTTAACTTAAATGAATAACTTAATCGTATGATACATTTACCTGTGGTAATTTAACCATTATTGTTATTGATAAAAACAGAAATGTCTACTATTAAATCAGGGTATGTGAAAAGGCAATAACTACCACCGAAAATCGGAAATAATACCATAAAGTAATTAACGAATCAAAACCATATTGTTGTATTTTTTCTACTTGCGAAGAGCAATTATTTGCATAATTATATATAAGGATAATTATTATCTACAAATTCTTTTTTTTTTACAAAATTAAAATATACAATGAGAATATGTGCCACAAATAACTCACTATATATGTAGTTATATTTCATGCAATAGGGACTTGGAATTGAATAGTTTTCAGGTTTAGGTTTATATAAAATAGTAAAAACCAATATAGCAACAGTAAACACGGAAAAAAATACTTAACAGTTACTAATAACAATGATGCATTATAGCTTGGCGAAGTGGGCCATTATAGTATCTGGCTTGTACTCGGAAACAATATGGAAATGTTGTCTTATGTTTCTATACATTTATTATTGCATACATATTATTAGATACTACCGTACCCCTAAACATTCCAAGTTACACACCGGTTGCTGCATCTAGCACGAGTTATTGTAGTAAATGAACTTCCATAGCCAATTGTGTTTGTTTCTAGCATACAACCAACTGTATATCTCAAACTGTATATATAACTAAGAGTGCCTAGATGATAAGGAAGTAAAATTTTATGCAGCTCAGGATCTCGCGCCCAATAAAATCCGGATTCAAGTACCTGCTACCCACGTAATCAGTTTATGGAGGGTTAGATTAATGAGGGCTTAAAAATTTAAGATGAAAGCTTCGATTTACGTGTAGGACTGTTTGGCATTCTAATGTTGTAGCCATATACATATAAATATATATACATATATATATCAATGCATTAATTTTCAGATTCTTATTGGGAATACTGTTTCTATACAATTGTTTGAAATACGTAGAAGGTGGAGAGTAGGAGGATTATTGAAATTATTTCTACTATATTTTTTACTTAATTAAATTTATTATTATTAAATATTACACAAAGATTTGTTCAAATTTATTGTCTATCGCTAGTTTTTTATTATTGTACATTGAGTTGAATATCTGCTGCGAAAATTTGCGTGAAGCTATGTAAACTGTTTGGTTAGAGTAATGAGAGTCTGTACAGACGACAAAAACTACTTTTTAGACCTATTCTATGCATATATAATTATTTACTTCGTTTCGAGACACTGTATAGAGTCATTCATCGAAAACACTCTTTAGAAACTTTTGTTCCGATCATTCCAAACATTTCTTTTTTCAGGCAACCTATTTGTAACAGGAAATGATATTTCCTAGTATAGGAAATGCTCGTCAACTTTGTTACTTTCGATGGGATGCTAGTATGTTTCTTTTAAATTTGGATTGTTTGCATCATTAAAAAAATTATTAAACACCTATATCTAAAATTAATATGTAGTTAGTAAGATAGGTAATATTTATAAACATTTAAGCCTATTTTCAATTTTGCAGGTTATGAAATAAAATGTCATATTACCAACATAATAATAATAATAAGTCATAACAATGGGCTAACAGAAAATATACAGTCACAGCTTAAAGTTCATATTTGAATAGAAGTGAAATATTATGTAGGGTGTTCAAAACAAAACAAAAAAGTTGCAAAACTTCGTTATTGAAAAATTTGCTTGTTTAATGAAATGCCTAATATTTTACTACATAATTCGATGCAGAATAAAATAATAAACAAAAAAATATTAGTAGTATTTTAGAAAAAAATAACATAAAAATACGATAGAAAATAATAGACTCAGCAAAATACTTTAATAAATAATCTATGTTGTCCTAGGTACTAAGTAATTTTTGTATCAAATTCTGCACCAGTGCTTGAAATTTGGTCGCGTGTTAGTGACCAAAAATACTTCCTGGTAATTTCAAATCCGGCGGGCACAAACTAGACTTATGTGTCATCACAAATAAAAGTCTGCGCGTGTTAGATTCGGTGAGGGTCACCTACAAAGACTGTTCCAGTTCTCTTCAGTAATTATTTTTGGACTATTCTTCTTGCATTTTACTTTACCAACCGCAATAACATTTTATTCTAATCTTCGCGGTTTCCACCTGTCCATTCTCCATGTATATTAGATAGATCCAAAATAATATTATTTGTATGTGTTTAAAAACATAACTAGACTTGATTTAAAAAATAACACTTCCATCTCCTCGCTTTATTAATATGCGGTGTAAGATTGAGTTGATTTGAATAGATCTTATATTCATGGTCTATCAGTTTCGACTTGTCGTGTAAGGAAATACGAATAATATTAAGAGCATTAAAATACATAGTCATGATAAATCTATTTTTGTTCAGAATTTATTCTGCATTGAATCGTGTAACGAAACAGTAGCATTCTATTAATAAAAAAACAGTTTTTCAATTACAAACTTTTTCGTTTTATTTTGAAAGCCCTGCATATTTTGCTTCTGTTCAAGTATGGTCTCTAACATGTGACTGTCTACTTTCTGTTGGCTCATTGTAGTGACGCATAGTGTCGTATGTACATTGCATCAACCGTTCATTTTAGGTATAAAGCGATGTACACACCAGACAACAAAATGTTGCCAACTGTTGGCAACGCGTCGACGGATGTTGGTAACATATTTGTTGGATACAATAACATGTAATCGGATACATGTGGTCAATAGTGTTGTGCGTCCAAACCAAAACCAGTTGCGCGTCCAAACTAAACGCAGTGTTGACAACAATGGACCGGTCTACTGCTACTGGTGTTAGTGCTGCTTTCATGCTAATAGCTTTTCATGCCCAAAAACGAAAAAGAAGATGGTGGCAGCGACAGTTTTTACAAAATGGAACATGTTATGGCGAGAAATTAATGGCAGAGTTACTTTTGAACGATGGAAGTTCGTTCCGCAATTTTGTGAGACTTCAAAATCCGATTTAGTAGGATTTTAAAGAAGTTCTCTGTTTGGTCGCCCCTAAAATCTTTAAAAACAATACGAACTACCGTGCCGCAATTCCACCATCAATACGATTGATGGTTGCGTCATTTGTTGACATAAAGTTGACGACACCGTCCAGACAGAGCGATGATATCCATTTCAAATTGAAAACACGGATACACTCAACACGCAACAAAATTCTTTGATGTATTGCCGCTCAACATCGGCACTATGTTGCCGAGTATCTGTCAATTTATTGTGATGTTGATGGGATACATGTTGTCAACACAGATGACAACATGTATCTGGCCGATTGTTGTCTGGTTTGTACTTACCTTAAGATATTTTAATGATTTGTTTTTAATTATACGACCAATTCAAATTTAAAATAAAAATACTAGCACACCATTTAAAATAGGCAAGTTGATGAGCGTGTTGATACTACGGAATGTTTGAAATTGTTGCAATCGGATCTTCAAAAATTTTTGATCGTTATTTCGGCGAATGGCCCTTTGTATACACTGTGTTCAGCGATGAATGGGACAGCCCGATATCTCGAAAATGAATGAATATTTTCAAATTCTGAAAACTTTGTTATAAATGTTCGAAAACAGCATCCATTTTTAGGCGAGGACACGTCAACAATACAGTTTATTTACAATGACATACGAAATACACCAGATAACATGAAAGACAGAATCAGTCAATCTCTTCCTGAAATTAACCTTCAAATAGTTCTACGTCTAAAGTTGTCATTGTAACAACGTTTGGAAGCAGAGAGGATGATTACATCGAACAAATTTTGTGGTAATTCTACGTTTTTAAATTTCAATAGTTTTTATGTCATATTTTTCTTATAATTAAAAGAGTATGTTGATTAAATAACCTATCCCATAGGCAACAACAGAGGAAATTCGTCACAAAACAGATATTTAATCATATTTTATTGCGTGTCTACTGTTTAATTTTATTAATTGCTTTAGATTAGTATTAAACTATTAGTGGTATACTTTTTTTAATATTAATAAGAAATAGAGACTTCAAGAAACGTAACTAACAAAAACGACGGAGTTTATACATACATTTTCTGAAAATATATTTACTCTCTGTGAGCCGACACATTTCAAGCGTTTCGTGCAAAACGAAATGTTAACTTACTTCTGATCTATGTCCTCGTAAATTGTAGTTTGTTCGCAGGGGGAAGTCGACGTTTTTCTTGCAATGGCTCGTCGTGAATGTCACTCCTACTATTCCTCTGATATTGCCAGTGGCCAGCCAGCCTTCCTGATAATAATTTGTTCTGTTTAACTTCCATCCTTCGTCCTGTAAACACAAATAGAAAAAAAATCGATAACATAAACTGATGGAAATAGAATGTATATAGTATATACGAATTTATTATTTATGTCATTATTACGTATTTACTACCTTTTCTTCTAATGAAAATGCACGGCATCGGGTACTCTCTTCGGTCCCAGTGTATCGATTGAGTTATTTATTCAAGCTAAGGGAATAGTCAGGTGCAGCGCTATAATTATGTGTACTACAGGAGGGTTTTTTTCTTATCATAGTAATGGCAAAGTGTTTAGTAATCATTTGTTTAAGAATGACCATATAAAGGTCACAGATATGTAGTTGTGTGTCATGGACAATTTTTCTAAAGGATTTCTTGACATTTGAATTATTGTAGAGGTGAGTAGGTAGTGTCATAGTTTTAGAAAACTTCCCAAATGTCCCAAATAACAAAAATTTAGAATCCAAAAAACGTTTGACGAAAATTTGTGTGTTGTTGATAAAGAAAGTTACATAAAATATGCTAAGTAAGAATAAAGTAAAAATAACGATATGAGGAATAGAAAAACGAAATAAAAATAAAATAAGGTACTCCTTCAAGAGAAGAATGACTCAGGATACTAGGACAATCTATTATGTGAATCATACCAGAGACGTTCTACATAAGCAACTGTAGATTAATAACGATGACTGGCGTTCTTTTAATAAAATGTAGTCAGTCTCGATCTAATAGTTAGTCATCTGAAAAGTAAAATTCTGACTCTTGTGTGTTTATTAACTTGAATTTTAGTTTAACGAGCAGTTCTTTCGATATACTGAACTATAAGAACAAGAACTTTAACAAGCGCTTTTATTCGATAGCGATTTAGAGCTAACAGCATGGACTTCTTTTAAAAATGGTTGGAAACATTTTCTGGGAAATAAAAAGAATGAAAATTACCAAGACATTGTAGCTAATTAGCTAGAAAACTATAAAAGTTTAGAGGATTTCTTTTCTGCTAATTTAGGAAAGATGGAAGAAATGGATCATGAGATATCAGGGTAGGCGTGAGTCCGTCAT